>CM060866.1:25125685-25383135 GCA_030737845.1 Acorus calamus | reverse complement strand
AGACGTGAAGCTATCAATCATTTAGTAGTTGTTTCTATTTAGGGCCAATTCAACTTTGAAACTTGACCATCAATGGCTGCTATGTGACGTCACCAACAAAGGAAGATCAAACAAGTGGGTCAAAGCTTTCTGCATATACAATCTTCAGACATGCCATTGTCATTCATGCATACAGTGATAAAACAGCACAAACCATGAGAGGATCCACTCAAAATCCAATCCTCATCTTCCTCTGCTGTTTCATTCTCTTCACTCTCTCCATGGTCAGAGACTCCATGACCCCCACCCAAACCCTCATCAACGGGCAGACCCTCTTCTCCCCCAACAAACCTTTGAGCTCGGCTTCTTCCTGCCCGGCTGATCGAACAGGCGATACGTCAGCATATGGTATTGTTAAAGTCATCATTATGATGTTATTGTTTTCCTAGTTTTCTTATTTTAATTTTTTGATATTTGAAGTTTTGATTTGCGTATTTATAAATAGAGCATTTGATTCTTCTGATACAATGAAGAAGTCTTTTCCTTTATTGTAACAGGTATCACAAGAACCCCACCTGCGCCTACGTTTGGATCGCCATCCATAACAACCCAATCCTCAACGACACCGCCAGAGTCCTGATCATTGCCCCCAACGGAGGCCTAGCCCTCCTCGACTGTGGGGGCTGCACGGTCTGGTCCATTAAAGGCACTACGAATGCGGTTGCGTGATGGAAACTTTGTATTGACCGACGGATTGGGCACAATCGCGTAGAAAAGCTTCGATTATCTGACGGACACGATCCTCCCTAAGATGAAGTGTTGGGTGGACTTGAAGACCGGCTTGAATCGCAACATGACGCCTTAGCGGAGTACAAGTATTACATGGACTTCCACGGGTTGCCGCAGCTCGTGCTCTACTGAAATTTGGTCTTGATCTACCGATCCGGGCCATGGAATGGGTTGCGCTTTAGTGGGCTCCCGTAGATGAAAATTTACGAGACGTTCTCCATCGAATTCGTCAAAAATACTAAGGAAGTGTACTATAGGTTAGTATTTTAAACCCGACCAGGCCTGCTTGGTTGAACCGGTTAAACTTTCACCTGTTTTGAATTTCAGCTCAGTTTACCCTTGAAACCCGATCATATAAAAACCGGTAAAACCAGTTAACCTACTGGTTTAATCGACGACTTTTATAAACCGGCTACGTGTTTATTATATAGAATGGTTCTTTATTCATAGAAATTGTAATTAATTACTTGTTAGAATATGAAATCTAATAAAAAATTTAGATTTTATATACTATAATCATATTATGATGTTAAATAAAAGCTTTAAGCGAAGATATTTTAAAATATTTCATGCCTTTTAATTAGTAATGATAATTAATATATTTATTATATTATATATAAGGGAAAACGCATATAGCCCCTCAAAGTTTCCTTATATCAATTTTCACCCCTCTTTTTTTATAAAACATATAACCTCCAGATTGTTTGGGTTATATTGATATCCCTCTGCCATTAACACCTTTAAACTAGAGTGTAGTTAATTTAACCACACATTTACCCTCATCACTTTCCAAAGGAAAAATGCATATAATCCCTTTTTAAGTTCAACTCCTGATGATCCAATGATTGAACTCGTGACTCTTGACCTGTTCAATTTTCTTGTTTATTAAACGATTCGATTTTTAAAACATTGCTATAGTTTTTTGTGAAGCAGAGCAACGTCGTAACGAGGCTCACCATGAGTCCATCTGGGGTGGTGCAAAGGCTTGTGTGGATGGAAAGGCAGAGTCTTTGGAGCCTGTTGTGGTCCGTGCCGATGGATCAGTGCGAAGACTATGGATAGTGCGGTCCAAACAGCTCTGCAACACCAATCATTTGTGCAGTGCTTGGAGGGTTCAGGCCGAGTCGCCGCACTGTTTTTGAGGTCGGGTCGGACGGGTGCGTGAGGTGGAGGGAGTCGACTGTAGTGGCGGGGGGGGGGGGGGGGATGGGTTCGTTGTGGTGACGAATGTGAAGGTGGACCAGGCGATGAGCCTTGATGGGTGTAGGGTAGAGTGTTTGAGGAATTGCTCGTGCTCGGTGATGAAGCGTATGAATACGCACTTCTGCTAATTCGATCGAATATGCGAATTTACAGGCTCCAACAACCCATTTGATTCTTTAATATAAGTCAGGGATGTTGGGCTTCAAAGATCTGTTGATTTCTGATGAAATGCCAGATATTTGGTAGTTCTATATAAATGTTAGTACTCCTAACAAAATACAATATATATAAATAAACCCAAATATAATCAATAAACTGAATAATCAACTGGGTTGCATGCCTGTTTATAGAAGAGGATCTTTAACAAATTAGGATCTCAACTAATGATTCTAATCTAAACTAAACATGATCTTAATAGATTATGTAAATCTGTAAAGATAACTAATACATCTTCATTTAATCCTAACTAATATTCAAATTCGAATTCTAACTAATATTTGAAATTCAAATATAAATATAGTAAATCCTAACAAATGCATAAAATCCTAACAAATTCAAAACTACCTAAAAATTTAGTAAAAATAACTTTGAACCGTCGATTTGACCTCCAAGACGATCTCAGAACGCTCTAAAAATGACGTAGTGGCTTAATAACTACTCATTTAGGACTCGTTAATACGAACGCATGGACATATTATAATATCAATTTTGATCTACGGTTCAAAAGTTATGGCTGTTTGAAGTCATAGTGCGATCAAATGATCAAGATGTCTTCTCTTCTTCTGTTGTGTGGCCGTTTGAAATCTCGACCGTTTGAAGTCTCGGCCGTCCATATATTGTGTGACTATAATGTCTGCATCACTCGGCTTATGGGGCGAACGACATCGGGAGGGGGAGCGGGTGCGTGATGTGGTTCGGGGATTTGAAGGATACGAAGACGTACGCCGATGGCGGGCAGAGCATTTACCTTTGGCTCGCCGCCTCCGAGATTGGTTTGTGTTTGAGAATCGCCATTGCTAGTGATCTGAATTTACCATATGTTTCAAAAATTTTAGCTATTGGATACCTCTGGTTCATGTTGATCAAATAAATTTCTGTTTATCGAATTGTACATATGACGTTATAATAATTTTCGTCTTCACCATCACATCTGACATAAGCTCCTGTTTGATTAAAAATAAGGCTTGAAATAAGTGAGAATTAATTGAAGGTGTTTAGAATGCTGAAATAAATGAGAATCTATATGTTAGAATTATCTGGTATAAAGTGGTATATGGATTCTAACTAGCCATGGAATTAAGTTATTTCAAGTTATTCGACATAAAAGAATATGTTAGATTTTTATTCTAAATCTAAATTATGATTGAAAATATTTTAAATTGGATTTTCGAATTCAAAACTTTTGTCAATACCAATTATAACCAATGCTTTTGAGATTAAAATGCATGGGAGCATGAGTGATTCATTAATACTCATGCGTTACAAACAATATGCATTTGTTTAAAATAAAGCATTTGTGGAGTGCATTAAAATAAAATACAATATCTTATATTATCTAATTGAATGAGTTTTGAATGTTTCACATGTTACAATTAATATTAGATTATTTGCATGCATGAATGAAATTGAATTACATGCGTTTCATTTGTCTATTAAACCTCCTAAACAATTTAATTGTATGAGTTACAAATGACACATTTGCATGCCTTAAATATTAGTGCTTTAATACATAGGTTACGCATGCATGGGAATTAAAAAGGTTGGTATTCTTGCTTATTTAAAGGCACCATTTGACATGACAGAGGAAGATAATAGAAGAAATAATCTCTTTTGTGTGGTTGTGTTTTCGTCAACATATAGCCGATCCCACTGTGTATAGATTTTATTAAAATCATCTTTCCTCCAAACCATAGTTTTCAACACCTTGTTGTTTGATTTAATTCATGGATCTGGACATCTGAAAGGATCGCAGTCTATTCACCGTGGTTTTTCCGTAGCTCGTACCCCGGAAGAATAAAACTTATTGTGGTCGTATCTCTCATGGTAGGAGTCATTCAACCATGTGCATGAGGGGACCTTATTCACCGAGGACAGAGTGTTTTCACTCACTTCCACATTTCTGTATACACTTTTCTGATCCCTAACTCTTTTATTTCATGTTTTTATTATATATATTAGAGTATGTATGATTTAATATATATTTTATGTTTATATATTTTATGTGGTAAATATAAGAATTTGTGTTTAGCCTAATATTTGTTTGTCACGCACAATAGAATATGTGTCAAATCAACTATCACCTCTTATAAATCAACTGGCATCATATTTTCATTTTTTTTATAAATCTTTATCCAAACTTTATTTACATTTTATTCAAATAACAAAAATTTTATTATTATGTTTTTCAATAAAGATATTTCAACACACAACAAAATAAAAATAACTTTATCCTAATTTATACTAGAAAAATTATAAATCTCATAATCACTTAATTCTCTATCCAAACTGAAAAAAGTTTTGAACTTATTCTCGTACTAGAAAATACAGTTTAATTACTTTTGTACTTTACTGTGCTTGTCTAGTATCATTTACGGATTTATACTTACCAAATATATATATATATACAGTGTAACATGAATTTGTTGTATATGAATTTTGTGGCATTGGTTTCAATATACAATTCCAAAATTGATTGTTGAATATATACAAGTATTGAATGGTTAATTGATTGTTTTTGACAAATTTATTCCAACTAGTTTGGCCGCCAAACAATTCAAACTGTCATCATCAATCAAAGTCAGCCTCTCAAATAAAATTTATATGCTTTAACTACTAACTGTCACATTGTTCCCTCACTTAAATGCAGGTCCGGTTAAGGTACTGAGATCATAAAATCTAGGTGATCAACTGATAAAATAGGCCCAATAGATGTATATTAAATTTTTTGAGTAAATGTTTTAATCATGTTAATAATAAAAAAATTAAGACTAAACAAAAAAATGATAATAATAATTAAAAATAAAATATAACAAAAAAACCCATCAAATTCTTCTTTTAAAAAGAAAAAAAACAAAAATAAGATCATTTCTTTTATAGAAAATAAATAAATCCCTATAAAATAGGAATATACTAAAAATATGTTAAATATATAAAAATAGGGATGAGATTTTCTACAAATCACAAAAAAAATATTTTGCATAATGATGTCAACAAATATTACATTTTCAAAGAAGACATATTCAAGTTATTTTAAAAACAAAAATTAATTTTAGAGTGTTGTTACACGCAGTTTTTATTCCAGCTTCAAATCCAGTCTCATATGCATCGATAGAAAATTATCAGAACATATACTCATCTTAGCAAGGTATATTCTTTAATAAAAAAAATTCACATTTTTTTATAAATGCATATATATCATTCATTAGAGTATATGTTTCATTTTTTATAAAAACATGTACCCAATTAGATGATGTATACTATTTAAAAAAAAATTAAAACACTTGTAGATTAAATTTAGGACTAAAAAATGGATTGGATGTAAAATTATCATTAATTTTAATGTCAAAAGCTTAACATAAGGGGCCCTAGGCGGTTGCCTACCCGGCCTATAGTCAGGGCCGGCCATGGTCCGTTGGGTCAAGTTTGAATCTTCCCAATTTTAAAGCATGAGACAGAGCTCTCCCTCTCCCAAAACAAGCTTTATTTTTTTTCTTCTTCTGGAAAAGGACATGTTGGTTTGGATCTATATATTCTATAAAAGGTCCCATTATTGAACATTCATAAATCACAATAGAGATTTGTTTTTAATATATGCATGTCTCTTATATATATAGAAGAAAGTTAAGTCTTGGAGTTTATGAGACCGCTGGCGTATAAGTTCTTAATCATGTGACAAAATATTTGACCAATTTTTAAATCAATGACATGATGAGTGATTATCCTATAACTTTAATTTTGAGTGAGGTATTGGAAACGTTATTTTATGTTGGGGTCTATTTTTTGTTATTAAATCTTTATCATTTACATTACTCACTATTGTTAAAAATATTTATATGTATCAGAGAATTTTAATCTTTCTTGTCATTAAAGATAGATTAATATTTTATTCTTTTTTTTGTACTGTATATATTGGGTGCAAACCCTAATGAGATATTTGATTCATTCTCTTATTTCTATTTATGATTAATTCTAACAACTATGCTTTCAAGATTATTGATGGAGGTCGATGTCTTGACTATGCATGTCTCGACTACAACACCAAATAAGAATTGGACACTATAGAGAATTGTATACTCTTACCCGGTTGCATTCTGGAATTTTCTTATATGTGATGGATGTTAGTTCGCTTGTCAAATTCACGGTCTTATCTTTGAAAACTTGATAAATTCTCAAGTGTGATCGATTGAGTAAAGTTCTTTAGAATCGTTGATGAAACGCCATTTGAATATAGAATAGTTCAGAGAATAAATGAGAATAAAACATAATAGATGTCTTTTATTGTCTGAATACAGGGAATATCCAGAGATAAACTATGTTAGAATAAACTAGTTCAAAGTAGTATATAGATTCCAACAGGGGTCTAGAATTAAAGTTATTTCAGATTATTTCATCCAAAGAATATGTAGACCCACTGTCAAATCAATTGTCATCATCTTCTATAAATCACTTGTCAAATCAACTATCATTATTTGTTTTACATTTTATAAATTATTATCCATACTTTATTTATACTTTACCCAAACAACAAAAAATTTAATTCAAAACATAATCAAACACAAAATCAATTTATATTTATTTATACTCACTTATGTCAAAATAATTATATACTAAAGAATAAGTCATATTCTGTATTCAAATGAGGGTTATATTATTAGTGTACAAGAATTGACTATTTGGTTGTATATGTCAAGAGTCAATAACAGAATATTCTATCTTGATATTTGTTGAAAATAAAACAAATTCCATCTAAGGGAGACAGGACATGCATGCCCAACAAATCATGAAAGGAAGCACTCAAGAATCCATCCTTGCTGCCTTTCTCCTCTTCGCTCACTTCACTCTCTCCATCGCCGCCAGAGACTCCATAACTCCCACCCAACCCCTCCGAGTCGACCAAACCATCGTTTCACCGAACGGAACCTTCGAACTCGGCTTCTTCAAACCCGGCGCATCGAACAAACTCTACATCGGCATATGGTATCACAATCTCCCCCACACCTATGTTTGGGTGGCGAACCGCGATGACCCACTCGTCGATGACACCGGAGGTGATGTAAATTAGTTAAGATTTTTTCATGGTTAGGAATTTTTCTCTATTTTGTAATTTGAAACAAGTTGGTTAAGAAGTTGGTTGGGATTTGTTGGTTAGAGATGCATTCTTAACAAGCTTTTTAGGTCTATAAATGAAGACCTTTTTATGGAGGGAAAATGGATCAGATTTTATTATTTTTTAGGGCTTCTCTCTTTCTAAACTTTTTGTATTTTGATGCCTACCCGGGCTTGCATCAGGAGTCCTGACGATTCACAGTGATGGACGACTAGCCCTCCGCAATCGAACGGGAGGCGTCGTATGGTCATCAGAAGGCGCAACCAATGCAACCGACCCCATCGCCCGAGTCCAAGACGACGGAAACTTCGTGTTAACAGACAGCACAGGAGCGCTCGCATGGCAGAGCTTCGACTACCCGACCGACACGTTCCTGTCCGGGATGAAGTACGGGTGGGACTTGAAGACTGGGCTGAATCGCACATTGACATCGTGGAGGGGCCCCGACGACCCGTCTTCGGGGGACTACTCGTTCTATATGGACGTCCATGGATCGGCCCAATTGAAGCTCTTCGAGAACTCGACGTTGAAGTACCGGAGCGGGCCGTGGAACGGGCTTTTTTTCAGTGGGATCCCTGAAATGAAGACCTACGACAAGTTCATCTTCGAATTCGTTCAAAACTCGACGGATGTGTACTACACATATAGGGTGAAACAGAGCGACATCATCACAAGGCTGATCCTGAACCAATCCGGGGTGGCGCAGCGGCTCGTATGGCTCGATGAGCAGAAGATGTGGAACCCGAGTTGGTGGGCGCCCAAAGACCTGTGCGACGAATACGGAGAGTGCGGTCCGAATGGACTCTGCAACACTGATGAAATCCCTTCGTGTGACTGCTTGAAGGGGTTCGAGCAGAGAACACTGCAGGATTGGTATCTGAAAGAGGCGTCCGACGGGTGCGTGAGGAAGACGGCGTTGGACTGCGCTAGTGATGGGTTTGCGGTGGTACAGGGCGTGAAGGTGCCGGATACATCGACGTCCATGGTGGACAGGGCGATGAACCTCAGAGAATGTCGAGGCGAGTGTTTGAAGAATTGCTCGTGCACCGCTTACGCGGCGGCGGATATCGGTAGCAGGAGTGGGTGTGTTATGTGGTACGGCAATCTTTCGGATACTAGAAGTTATAGGGATGGTGGGCAGGACATTTATATAAAGCTTGCGGCTTCCGATTTAGGTATGTAACTGGAATTCCCCTATGAGCTATGTTATGCTCAATCATTTTTACAATTCTAAATACAGTTTTGTATACATTATTAGCCTCCTCCGATCATTATATCGAGTTATATATCTCATTACAAGTTTTGTACATTTTTTATGAATGATATCATTCAATTCATTGAAAGTATAAATTCACATTTCATAAAAGTATATACCTAAATAAATGGGGTATATGATATTTAGTCTACATTTTGGATTTTAAAATAGACTGAGTGTAGCATTTTTTCTTCAATATTGTTTCACTATATTCTCTGGAAATCCTCGATTGTCACCGGTTGACAAAAATTTGGAATAACCATTCAAATTGTGATTCTTGTTGAAATATTGGCCCACGACCTGAAGTATCCAACAAAGGATTGACTAGTTCACAAATAGGAGAAAAGAAAATTATATTCATTATTGTTTTTTTGGATTACATCGTGTGGAGTTGCAAACCTGACTTTTTGTAAGTTTATCCTAAACCCTGACTTACAAAAGAATAGATATAATACTAAAACATTATCATAATGCTCCCACACATAACACACATCAATTACAAGATTATATATTCACTATTTGTTTTTCGGATTACACAGTGTGTGGGGTTACAAACTCAAGTACTCAACCATTCCAAGACTGTTTAATCAGCTAAAGTTATTTTTTACTTCACTATTTCTTCACCGGTGTCTATGCATGTCCAGGTGACCATCTCCACAAGAAATTGATCAGTGTGGTTGTCGCAGTTGTCATCGTTTCATCGATGCTTCTGCTGGGGTTGTTTGTATTGAAGAGGAAGCAAGCCAATAAAGTCAGGAGAGGTAACTCTGAAACACATTTGTACTCAATAAATTATAGTAACATGTCCCACTTCATACATGAGAAATATATACGATTTGATTCTTTTATACTGTTATAGGGATCCCAAATGAATACTACTCAGAAAATAGTACAATTGGAATGGATCTGCCTCTGTTTGATTTGAGTACTGTAGTAATGGCCACCGACAACTTCTCGAATGCGAATAAGATCGGAGAGGGCGGTTTTGGCCTAGTTTATAAGGTACCATTTTTCATTATGTAATTTACAACACTTGATTTAACTTAAGAGGATGAAATTATGTTTAATTGAGTCCCAGGGGAAGCTAGAGGAGGATCAAGAGATAGCGGTGAAGAGGCTCTCGAGAAATTCCACGCAAGGCCTCGATGAGTTCAAGAACGAGGTTATGCTGATCGCGAAGCTTCAGCACAGAAACCTCGTTCGGCTTCTAGGGTGCTGCGCTGAAGGAGACGAGCGCATGTTGATCTACGAGTACATGCCCAACAAGAGCTTGGACACATTTTTATTTGGTAAGGCAAATGTTTATATCCTTAACCATGGGAGTTGTATAACACAGTAGTACTTATCTTGGTTCAGATGTCAGAAGAAGCTCATGTTTGGACTGGCGAAGGCGCTACAACATAATTTTGGGGATTGCTCGAGGACTTGTTTATCTCCATCAAGACTCGAGATTTAGAATCATACACAGAGACCTGAAAGTGAGCAACATCCTCCTAGATAAAGAGATGAACCCCAAGATCTCAGACTTTGGGATGGCGAGGATTTTCAAAGGAGATCATGGAGAAGCCAATACCAAAAGGGTTGTTGGCACGTAGTAAGTTTTCAAAACAACAACGTTTGTGTGGCACCATACATCCCTCTCCTAAAAAAGCTATTGTATCAAATAGCTCTGTCATCATAACTTATAAATCTTGATAATTGTTTGAGGGGGAGGGGAAGTGGAATTCATTATCAGTGCTTATCCATGTCAATATCTTAAAATACTCTACCAAGGTTCCAAACAAGGGATAAGATAAGTTGATTCCTAATCAGTTTTGATAATTAAGAGTTTAACTATCATCACATTTTGGATTTGCAGTGGATATATGTCTCCAGAGTACGCAATGGATGGAATTTTCTCAGTGAAGTCAGACGTCTTTAGCTTCGGAGTTTTAGTACTTGAGATTATGAGCGGAAAGAAAAACCGTGGAGTGTATCGATCCCAACCTAATATGAACCTCCTTGCACATGTGAGTTACTATGGACACATAATTTAGAAATTTTAGTTATTAATTAATTGTGATGATGTTTGCAAGCTAAAGAAATTTGCCGCAGGCATGGATGCTATGGAAAGAAGGCAACGCCCTGGAATTGTTGGACGTTTTGATGGGCTACTCATCGCCCATTGAAGCGATGAGATGCATACAGACAGGTCTACTTTGCGTTCAAGAACAAGTTGAGGATCGACCAACAATGCCTTCTGTAGTCATGATGTTGAGCAATGAGACTATTGTGCTTCCCCAGCCTAGGCAGCCAGGATTCTACAATGGAGGAAATCGTTTCCAACAAGACTGGCCGACTGATCGAAAACAAGAATCATCATGCAGCGCAAATGAGATCACAATGACACTTATTGAAGCCCGATAACTAGAACAATTTATGATTAGTGTCTATTTATCCTCTTCTCCCATTCAAACTTGTATCCCACTTTTGATTTTATATAAAAGTGAAGGTAGGAAGCTCTATCTTTTCTATAAATTTTTACAATTAGTCCTTTTTTTATTATTATTGTATGAAGAATTGAGGAACATGTACAACTTTGTTCCCAAGCATATCCGGTAAAAAGAGCTGATGAGAGGGTCCACTGATGAAGTTATCACTAATAATAATAATAATAATTTTGATACATGAATTTATCAATCATTTAGTTGTTATTTATGTTTAGGGCCAAGTCAACTTTGAAAACTTGACCATCAATGGCTGCTATCTGAAAGTAATCAACAAAGGAAGATCAAACCAGTGGGGCCAAAGCTTTCTGCATATACAATCTTCATACATGCCTTTGTCATTTATGCATACAGTGACTGAACAGAACAAACCATGAGAGAATCCACTCAAAATCCAATTCTCATCTTCCTCTGTTTCACTCTCTTCACTCCCTCCATGGCCGGAGATTCCATGACCTCCACCCTGTTGTGCGTGACAATCAATTATTAGGCTAAACACAAATTCTTATAATTAATACATTAAGAATATAAACATTAAATATATATTAAATCATGCATACGCTACAATATATGATAAAAGCATGAAATAAAGCCCCCTCACGCAATGTGGAAGCGAGTGAAGACACTCTGTCCTCGGTGAATAAGGCCCTCTCACGCAAAGGGTTGAATGGCTCCTACCACTGAGAGATACGACCACAACTGGTTTTGTTCTTCCGGGGTGCGAGTTACGGAAGAACCACAGTGAACAGACTGCGATCCTTTCAGACGCCCGGATCATAGAAAAATGTGGAATGGGAAAGATAGATTATCTAACAATAATAAAATCAGCCGAGTTCTATCTCTCTCTCTCTCAACCAAACCGTGGATGATGAAAACCCTAGGTTGTATAGTAGAGGGAGAAAAAAGGACTCTGTGTTACACTCTCTTCACATAGGAGACAAAGGTGATACATGCATTAGGAATAGGTGTTTCACATGTTGATTCATTATTCACAAATGAGACATATGGTCCTTTATATACACAAGGAACCAAAAGCAAAACGTCTCATACAATTAAATCAGTCATTAAACACTCATATGATAATTAAAATCTCAAAAATGCATGCAATGATTTCGTTTGTAACTCATGCATTAATTACCATTCATGCATGCAATAAACCCTTAAAATGATGAATGCAATTAGAGAGTCGGTTACAACTCATTCCAATGTATTTTTGGTCACCAAATTCTAACAATCCCCCACTGACAAAAAATACATAATAAATCTAGTTATAACACAAAATAGAGGTAATTGAGGATTTTGGAACAAATTGATTTGAAATGGAGGCAAATTGATATAGGATGGAACAAAGAATTTTTTGCCGTCTTATACCATGTAATAGGTGAAGGTATCTTCAGGGTTTGAACCTTCACTTTGTGTAAACCATATCCCCCGGAGAAGCCTGAGTAGACCAAGTCTTTGAACTCGACCCCTTTAGTCCGGTTTCACTGATCACACACACGGTACAGGATATGAGTCATGTTCTGCGGGGTAGCACGTTACGGCCATGTGCTCGTATCCTTTCTTGAGTGCCTTAGAGATTTAGCCCAAATCTCAAAGAACACGGCCCCACGTCCGTGCACTCATATAGGTGAGTTCTCCAGAGTGTCTGCATGGACCACACCCTGTCCGAAAAGGACTCGAACTCATTAAGAGCGTTTTGCTCAATCTACTTCCACTAAAGTTAGCACTGTTACCACAGGGATGGGTTATAGGAGTTTTTCCTCTACAATACTCACAAGTTTACCAGTACAGCTTCGTTAACCCCTTGAAAACCATCTTCATGGGATATTCAATCACAATGGTAGGGAGCCCACTGCAGGTAATTATTTAATGGACTTAACCCACATCCCCCTCGGTCTCAATATTAAGGACGAGTCATCTCACAAGTCCTTTAGTGAAGTTTTCTGCAACATCACAAACTCGAGTTATATATACCCTTAAGTATAAGGTGAATCAATTCAAGTTCTATATATAGTTGTCTAGACATTTTCATTTTCTTGTTCCAATATTTTGTAGTCTCTCTCAATAATTTTTTTAATTAATGAGGTATATGTCTCCCCTCACATTTTAGGGTATATAAATTACCACTGTAATTTTTCATGATTTATTTTCACAAATACCCCCACATTTAGAGACTACTCAAAATAATTTGAGACATACATGCATGCAAAATATTCTCTACGAATCACATGCAATTTTATTTTTATTTTTAAGCATGCAAATAGTAAGACTTGATCACTCTATCACATGAGCATACAAACATGTTAATTATAATAACTCTCATAATAACATGATTTCACTATTATAGTATGCAATTGACCAAGACATTTAAATGATTACCATAAAATTATTTAATATGACCATTAATAATTAAGGTAATCCAAAGTTAAGTCTAGACTCACATACCTCGGATAGACCAATTGTCACTGGATATTCTTCCATAATACCATAATATAATACATAAAATATGAAAGCCACATGAAGAATATACCCAGATGTTCTTCAGATAATACCTCATGAAAAGCTAAATAGCATAGATCTCCCATAAAATGATAACGGGTATGCAGAATGAGCCTTTCTCAATAAAGTGTGAAACTGGTTTATAGAGACCACTGAAAAAACCCCTATCTGCATTTTGTTAGACATCAAGAGCTCAACTGACCTCTTAATCATAAAATGATATAACAGCATCATAGAGAATATCCCAACCACATATAATATATAAATAATCTCAAGAAAACCATAATAATGATAATCACAATAATGAAATCCGGGAGATGAATTCCAATAGTCTTCACGGTCAAATAATTTAGAACTCCATTTATTCAATCTCACGTCAGAATATTATTAGAATACCACTAGCCTTCAAATAAATATAATCATGCCTTCCTTGAATATATATATCTCAATATGATATATAAATGTGCCCTGCATAAATAACAACACTAACACCACGAAAATATCAAATTTCAAAAGAATAAATATTTTCAAGGAACTGTAAATGTTGGTAAGTCATCTCATAATAAAAGGCATGTTAAATAATTCTCATGTATGTAAACCATACAACATAACACAACAATATGTGTAGTCTAAAGTCCAAAAACATCTCATCAAAATATCATTTTTTCCGAATAACAAAGGAACACAACAGTGACCCAACTATATGGAATGCTAATGAATCATGTAAGATTAAGGTATGTACTATTTTCATTTAAGCACATATTTTGGTAGATGTAAAATCAGACATGCAATATACAGATTACATGTCATAACAATATTTGATTACATACAAGTGCCTCTAATGTGTTTCACTTAAAAAAATATTCACTAAGAACAAATCCTTTATTTATAGAATGACATAATATAATTTTAATAATCATCTTACTGCATGATTAACATAACTCATTAATGCATGCAATTATATAGAATACATCCCTTACTTTTCGACAAACAAAAGCATCCGATTATATAAGATTCCATATAATAATTGGACTGGAAATAATATGCATTAACATAACTCTTTTTTTTTTAACCCATGCATGTGTAACTCACATAAAACGGCTAAAACGGCTTAATATGAAAAATGAAATGTATGCAATTGTGAAATCAATTAAGCGTTTCAAGAAACCAACCATACGTTTAATGCATTCACTAACACAACGTCCACATTTCATGCATGCAGTAATGTGATCACACCAAGAATAATGACTAATCAATTTATTTAATTCAGTATAATGACTAATCAATATATGCATGATCATTAAAGTTCGTATACCAGCATATTTTTCAAATACAAGCAGATTTTCCATCATCTGAAATATAATAAAATTATATTAGCACGTATTCATTTCAAATTAAAAAATAATTTCTTCACATATATATATAAGAATCTGTGTACTTATTCACCGAGTTGTTGTGCATGACAATCAAATATTAGGCTAAACACAAATTCTTATAATTAATACTTTAAGAATATAAACATCAAATATATATTAAATCGTGCATACTCTAAAATATATGATAAAAGCATGAAATAAAAGAGTTAGGGCTTAGAAAATTGTATCCGAAAATGTGGAAGCGAGTGAAGACACTCTGTCCTCGGTGAATAAGGCCCCCTCACGCACAGGGTTGAATGGCTCCTACCACTGAGAGATACGACCACAACTGGTTTTGTTCTTTCGGGGTGCGAGTTACGGAAGAACCACGGTGAACAGACTGCGATCCTTTCAGACGCCCGGATCATAGAAAAATGTGAAATGGGAAAGATAGATTATCTAACAATAATAAAATCAGCCGAGTTCTATCTCTCTCTCTCTCTCTCAACCAAACAGTGGATGATGAAGACCCTAGGTTGTATAGTAGAGGAAGAAAAAAGGACTCTGTGTTACACTCTCTTCACATAGGAGACAAAGGTGATACATGCATTAGGAATAGGTGTTTCACATGTTGATTCATTATTCACAAATGAGACATATGGTTTATATACACAAGGAACCAAAAGCAAAACATCTCGTACAATTAAATCAGTCTTTAAACACTCATATGATAATTAAAATCTCAAAAATGCATGCAATGATTTCGTTTGTAACTCATGCATTAATTACCATTCATGCATGCAATAAACCCTTAAAATGATGAATGCAATTAGAGGGTCGGTTACAACTCATTCCAATGTATTTTTGGTCACCAAATTCTAACACACCCAACCCCTCCGCGACAGCCAAACCCTCTTCTCCCCCAACAAAACTTTCGAGCTCGGCTTCTTCCAGCCCGGCCGATCGAACAGGCGATACATCGGCATATGGTATTGTTGAAGAGTTGTTATTATGATGCTATTGCTTTCTTAGTTTCCTATTTTCCTTTTTTTGATCTTTTTAGGTTTTGATTCATGTATTTTTAAATAGAGTATTCGGTTCCTCTAATACAATGAAAAAGTCTTTTCTTTTATTGTAACAGGTATCACAACATCCCCACCCACACCTACGTTTGGGTCGCCAACCGTAACAACCCAATCCTCAACGACACCGCCGGAGTCCTGACCATCGCCCTTGACGGAGGACTAGCCCTCCTCAATGGTGGGGGCGGCACGGTCTGGTCCACTAAAGGCACTACGAATGCGGTTGCGCGAATCCAAGATGACGGAAACGTCGTATTGACTGACGGATTGGGTGCAATCGCGTGGCAAAGCTTCGATTATCCGACGGACACGATCCTCCCGGGGATGAAGTAGGGGTGGAATTGAAAACCGGCCTGAATTGAAACATGACATCGTGGCAGACCCCCGACAACCTGTCAACGGGGGACTACTTGTACTACATGGACTTCCACGGGTCACCGCAGCTCGTGCTCTATGGGAATTAAGTCTTGATGTACTGGTCCGGGCCGTGGAACGGGCTACGCTTTAGCGGGCTCCCGGAGATGAAGATTTACGAGATGTTCTCCTTCGAATTCATCAAAAATACTAAGGAAGTGACTACAGGTCAGTGTTTTAAAACCCGACCAGGCCTGTTTGGTTGAACCGGTTAAACTTTCACCCGTTTTGAATTCCGGTTCGGTTTACCCTTAAAACCCAATCATATAAAAAATCGGTAAAAACCAATTAATCAACCGACGATTTTTGTGAACCGGCTACGAGTATTTTATATCGAATGGTTCTTTATTCGTAGAAATTATAATTAATTACTTGTTAGAATATGAAATCTAAAAAAAGTTTAGATTTTTAGTATACATTAAATAAAAGCTTTAAGCAATGATTTTTTAAAATATTTCATGCTTTTTAATAAGTAATGATAATTAATATATTTATTATATTATAAGGGAAAAATGCATATAGCCCAAGTTTGCTTATATGAATTTTGACCCTTTTTTCAATAACATATATATAACCCCTGATTCTTTGGGTTTATATTGATATACCCCCTGCTATTAACACATTCAAACTGGAGTGTGGTTAATTTAACCACACATTTACCCTCATCACTTTCCAAGGGAAAAATGCACATAACCCCCTTTAAGTTCAAGTTCTGATGATCTAATGGTTGAACTAGTGACCCTTGATCCGTTCAATTTTCCAGTTCATTGAACAATTCGATTTTTAAATCATTGCCATAGGTTCTTTGTGAAACAAAGCAACGTTGTGACGAGACTCACCATAAGTCCATCCGGGGTGGTGCAGCGGCTCGTGTGGGTGGAGCGGCAACGGCTTTGGAGCTTGTAGTGGTCCGTGCCGAGGGACCAGTGCGACGACTACGGAAAGTGCGGTCCGAACGGCCTCTGCAACACAAGCGACATCAACCTGTGCGAGTGCTTGAGAGGGTTCAGGCCGAAGTAGCCGCAGGACTGGATTTTGAGGGACGGGTCGGACGGGTGCGTGAGGCAGAGGGAGGTCGACTGCAGCGGCGGGGGGGGACAGGTTCGTCACGGTGACGAATGTGAAGGTGCCAGACACATCGAGATCCGTGGTGGACCCGACGATGAGCCTAGACGGGTGTAGGGTGGAATGTTTGAGGAATTGCTCGTGCTCGGCTTACGGGGCGGCCGACATCGGGAGGGGGAGCAGGTGCGTGATGTGGTTCGGGGATTTGATGGATACGAGGACGTGCGCCGATGGTGGGCAGAGCATTTACCTTAGGCTCGCCGCCTCCGAGATCGGTATGTGTTTGAGAATAGCCTTTCCGAATTTACTATATGTTTCGAAATTAGTCAGAATAGTTTCAAAATGGATGTTTCAAAGACTGAAATAAATGAGAATTTGTATGTCAGAATTAACTGGCATAAAGTGACATTGGTTTCAATATACAATTCCAAAATGGATTGTTGAATATATACAAGTATTGAATGGTTAATTAATTGTTTTGACAAATTTCTTCCAACAATTTTGGCCGCCAAACAATTCAAACTGTCATCATCAATCAAAAAGTCAGCCTCTCAAATAATATTTATATGCTTCAACTGCATAACTGTCACACTGTTCCCTCACTTAAATGCAGGTCCGAACAACGAACACCACACGATGAAACTGGTCGGAATAATAGTCACGGCTGTTGTTGTTTCATCCACAATTATTCTGGGGACCAGTTTTTGGTATCTATGGAAGTGGCAGAGGAAGAAATCCAATCAATTCAGCAAGAGAGGTTAATTGACACATTTTTTTGCTCAAGATATTTACATAACAATCAACTTGCCCTTCTTTAAATGTAAATGACAGTGATTTTGATGTTGTTTTAGGATCCCAAAATGACTACTACTCTTATAGAAGTAGCAAGAAAGGAATGGAGTTGTCTCAGTTTGATTTGGGTACTATAGAAATCGCCACCGACAACTTCTCCAATGCGAATAAGATTGGAGAGGGCGGTTTTGGCCCCGTTTACATGGTGATTGAACCATTTCTTGTTACATAATTTACAAAGAGAAGATGATATTGAAAATTGTCCAACAGGGGAAGCTAGAAGAGGTTGAGATAGCGGTGAAGAGGCTCTCGAAGAACTCAACACAAGGCCTCGATGAGTTCAAGAACGAGGAGATGCTGATTGCGAAGCTTCAGCATAGGAACCTTGTCCGGCTTCTAGGGTGCTGTGTCGAAGGAGATGAACGTATTCTGATCTATGAATACATGCCCAACAACAGCTTGGACTCATTTTTATTTGGTATGGTATATATACAAGTCTCCGCTTGTTAGTGCAGAAAGAAGTATTAATGGAGGACTTGTGAATACATGTTTCAAATGTCACAAAGAGCCATTTTTTGGACTGAAGAACGCGCTACGATATCATAATGGGGATCGCTCGAGGCCTTGTTTACCTCCACCAGGACTCGAGATTTAGAATCATACATAGGGATCTGAAAGTGAGCAACATCCTCCCCAAGATCTCGGACTTCGGGATGGCCAGGATTTTCAGAGGAGATCATGGAGAAGCCAATACCAAAAGGGTTGTGGGGACGTAGTAAATTTTCAAAACAACAATGTCGATATAGTCAGTCTCCAATAGAAGACAGAACATCAGTATCATATTGAAAACTAACCAGATCTAATCCTAGCTAATCTGAACCTCCTTGCACATGTGAGTATCAAAACAATGTCGTGCGAATCGTGATCATTATAAAAATTGAGATTATGATATGAAGAGATGAATTGTGTTGCAGGCGTGGGAGCTATGGAAGGAAGGGAACGCGTTGGAGATCCTGGATGCATCGATGGGCCACTCGTGGCCGAGCTCAAAAGCATTGAAGTGCATACAAATGGGGCTGCTTTGCGTTGAAGAACGGGCGGAGGATCGGCCGACAATGCCTTATGTGGTTATGATGTTGGGCGGCGAGGCTGTCGTTCTGCCGCAACCTAGAAAGCCCAGGTTCTACGTGCGGAGGAATCTTCCGCCGCTGGATTGGACCACCGAACGGAAGGTCGAATCATCCGATAGCGTGAATGGAATCACAGTGACGGAGATCGAAGCTTGGTGAAGGGGGGGGGGGATTATGGATTTTGTTTTGAATTTGGTGAAAATGGATGTGAAACTCAATCTCAATGTATCGAACTCTTCTTGGTAAGATATAGGATGGTAGAGATACTCTTTTTTTAGTAAAGGGACTTGGGTTCAAGCCTTGCCACCTGTTGATGGGGAAAGATTTGACCAAAAAAAAAAATTACCAATAAAAAAAGAAAAAACTCAATCTCAATGTTTGTTCAAGTTTTGAAAGTAGGTTTATGTTTACTACTAGGCCCCGTTTGGAAACACATATTGAAAAGTAGATTTTGGAATAAAGCTGTTTTTTAAGATGATTTTAGACCTTGACTTTTTTGAGATGTTTTTTTTTTAATTTAGGAATTAATATTTGAAAGGGGTTTAATGTTTGGTAGAGAAAACTGCTTTTCAATTCAAAAAATCGATTCCGACCGAAAATCACAGTTTCTAAGCTTTTTAAAACACGGATTTCGAGAGAGAAATTAAAAGGACTCCAGCTTTTGATTCCGCCGGAATCCAACCCGTTTGGCTGCACGATTTTGGGATTTTAGCTTTTCAAAAAGCGGAATCGCCCAAATCGTGCAACCAAACGGACCCACAACTTGAATACGCGGGTGTACCAAGTCTTTTTTCAACCCTAATTCTGCTCTCATATATTTTGGTAACGCATACTCACATTAATGAGGTATATGTCTCGTCATAAATTTTTCACATAGATAGGTCTATGCAATTCATTATAATATATGTTTCATTTTTTTTTATATAAAAACATATACTTAAAAATCAAAATATGTGTGGACTGAAAATAAAACCGGATGCACGTAACTTTTTTTTTTCAATCTATCATTCATATGAGATGGAATTAGAGGTGGCCATGGGCCGAGCTCATCCAGGGCCGCGTCGGGCTTGATCCGGGTTGGCAGGTTGGGTCTCCTTCGGGCCAGGCCAACAAAATTCCAAAGCCCGAGTCCATTCCCAGGCCCGAAGAACTTCGGGACCGGGTCGGGTCAACTTAATTGCATAATTTGAATCACATCTTTCTTCTTTTTTTAAGTATTAATTTAAGATAAATTTATTACATAATATTTTTAAATGAAGAAAGAAATTATCTAAAATAATTTGATTGTACATTGTGAAAGTAATTTATTGTCTCATGCTGTTTTATTATGTATAAAGATTAAATAAGTAGATATTTATGAATAAAAAAATTAAACAACTCTTAAAACATAATATTTGGAAAATGTTGGGCTCATTATTCACTTTTACCAATCAAAACTCATACCTCTCATATGTTTTTATCCATAATCACAAATTGCAGTCCACACCAGTTTTCTTTTTTAAAAATATCATAGACTCTCCAATTGAAGTGCATGCTGTTATATGAAATGAAGTACATACTAAGATACATTAGTGTATTTTTTTAAAGTTAAAAAAATTATAAAAAAATTTCACCATACACTATAATAACGCAGCATGTACTACATTATCATAGCGTATGGAATTTCAAAACGGGCTGCAAAACAACTTAGTGTATTAGCGCTCATAATCACAAATACAAAAATATCCCCTCACATATAATAAAATGTTAATCACACTTAAAACTTTGTTTTCTCAAAATCATAGAGGAGCCCCTCCTCATAATGGTTCCCCCTTGTAAAATTATTTGTATTATATATTTTTTTTAATAGTAATCATAATCTTAAAAGTTTAAATAATTATTTCATTATTTTTGTATGATATGAAAGAGATAAGAATTCGCATATCTGGATTTTAATTCTTTCATTTATTTAATATGTTAGTACATATCAATCAGTAATATCAGTATTAGTTTGAATGTTAATTTTGAATAAAACAGTGTATCAAGTTTTTTGACATGGAATTGAATAATTTAATTCTACTCATTGGTGAGATTACAGTCCGTCTAATTGCACACCTCAAATTGGGGTGCACACCCCTCATAAACGGATAGTGTACAAAAGATCCATTTATAATCGGATCATGTGCACACCCCATTATTTGATTTTTATATCGACAATGCTTGTGTTGCGGGGTTCAGAAAACTGAACCCAAAATATCTAGAACTTTCGCGATACTATGAGTGTTGATATTAGGTATTTATGTCGACAATGCTTGTATCGCATGATTCAAAAACTGAACCCATAGAACATGGAACCTTCGTGACACTATTAGTGTCGATAATAGGTATTTATGTCGACAATACTTGTGTCGTGGGGTTCAGAAAACTAAACCCGTAGCATTTGGATCCTTCGCGACACTATCAGTGTTGATATTTGGTATAAAAATAAAAGAATGGGAATCACATTTCAAAAACCAAATAAATAACATCCATATCTCAAAAACAAATAATTCCACACATTTTAACATACATCGACATTTGGAGTGTCGAGCGAATGTATCTTATTTGACTGTTCTGGTGTCGAAATAGATAGTGAAATCGAAGGTTCGGCACTCTCGTCGATACAAGCAATGTCTGGTGGAATAGAATACCTCGACACAAGATTGGTCGACGCATCAACCACTACCTTCAAACATTTTTTCTGGACGTATCGACATAATAATATTATATCGATAATTTCAGTGTCGTTGAGGTTATCTAAATATTTATTCAATTTTTTGGATCGTCGACAATAGAAATGTCAACAGATTTGATATATCTCGACACTCGCAGTATCATTACTAGCAGCCGGAGCCTATTCTTCAATTTTTTGGGTGGTTCAAACATTTGAACATTCCCAAAATAACCCATATATGCATTCAAACATTGAAACATAGAAACACAATACATTAAACAATATTAGACACTCAAAACATACAAACATTCAGTCACTGAACTGATAAACATTCAAACATATTAAGATTGAGGCATCAGATGCTATTGCTTTTAAATTGTTATTCAAAAAACAGAACTTCTTCCATCTGCTCTTCTTCTTATAGCTGTGTCTTTAGATTGAAGTTGAAGAGACTCTTTTGTAGTCATACTCCATCATTCCTAATGAATGACGGATTAAAATACACAAAAGAAAAAAATTATGAACTCTTGTATTCGATAAATAAGTCATAATTGATTAAATCATTTTAAAATTATACAAACCCTAACCATGAATAAAAACCTATAAAATTGGCACAAATTATAACTTCAAACAAAAAAAAATATGAGATCATTAGAATAAAAAAGAAGCACATTGTAAAATATTTGATCGTTCCATAACTTCAAAAAAATTAATTATTTTCAAATATATATGTGAATACTAAACATGAATTAAATATTAGAAAAACCTAAAGTCACAAACTCACAACCCATGAAGATAAAATATATAACCCTATCAACACATAACTCACAAAGTCACAATATAATATAAGTTCAAATGAAATAGAATATGTAACTCTATCAATGAACATATGATATCAATCAATGAAAATGAGTATATTTACAATATTAAACTAAACATAGAATCAAAAATTCATTGAATTACGTAAACATGTCATACAAAAAACAGTCAATGTTTTACAAAAAGTTCAAATCCAAAAAAATTAAAAATCAACACATACACCTCCACAACCATTATAAAAAAAAGGCGCAAAACTTACTTTGGACCGTCGACAATATACGTGTCGACGGATGTAATATACCTTGACACTGGCAGTGTCACTATCAGCAGCAGGAGCACATTCTTCAATTTTCTAAGTGATTCAACAAAAATAACACATTCATACAAGACAGGGTCATGAGATGTCGACGAAGAAGGAGAGCACGAGATAAGATGTCGATGGAGAAGAGAGCACGAGATGAGATGCCGACAAAGAAAAGGGTACGAGATGTCGACGGAGAGGAAGAACACAAGACGACAAGTATCGACGGAGAGAGAGCACTGGACGGCTTGAGTGGACAATGAGGGAGAGCATGGAGTAGCTTGTGATGAGGGAAGAAAGAGTTATGAAAAAAACTAGGGTTCTTGGGTTTTTTCACTTCCTTCAAATGGTGGGTGTACTCAAAAAATCAAATCTTATTTTATATATAAAGGGTATTTAAAAAATATGATGGATTTCTGTTGGGTGTGTAAATATAGGGGTGTGCACCGCAACATGAGGGGTGCAATTAGAGGCACCCGAGTGATTATTCGGAAGCCTTTGACTTACAATTTATCGGATGTAGTCAAATCAAAATAAGCCCCAATCATTCACCTTGGTCGTATTCTTATTTTATGCCCATCTTTTCTTTCCTTTATTTTTTTCTCTATATCCTTCTGTCCATGCCGCCATCTGGACCGTCCATCGCTCACACATTTTGATCAGACGGTTAAAAAATAAACAGCCATTAAGACCAAGTGGGTCTCTCACTTTAACTCCACCCATAAAAACCTCACCCACCGACACATACTGACAATAAGGGAAAAATTCAAATAACCAAACACACCCCCCCCCCCCCCAACTACCAGAAATTCATATAACCTTCTGAAAACATTTATGTAAAATTAAAAACATTTGTGTAAAACTAAATAATCTCTTGAGTTTAACTTTCGTTGACATATAAAGAATATTATGCCGATATTTTGTTTGGTTACCGCAGTTGAAAACATAATATACTAAAAAAAACCCAACAATGTGTTAAGAACAAGAAAAACCATATGTAAATCCTTCCAAATATATTATAAAACCATATCCGAATAAATTTTCCACAATTTTAACACATTATAGGGATTTTTGGGTATACTGAGTTTTCAGCTAAGGTTAACTAAACAAAATATTTCTACATTTAACTAAAATATTATTTAGATTTACATAGGTGTTTTTAAAGGATTATATGGACTTCAGTTTTATAGATTTCGGGCATTTTACATATGGTTATATGAATTTTTCCCTAACCAAAAACTAAAAAAATCGAACCAACCAGACCATCAAATCTACAAAACCAACTACAAAAAAATGTCACTCCTCCTCCTCCTCCTCCCCTCCTCTCACTTCACTCTCTCCCTCTCTCTCGACACCATAACCCCCACTCAACCCCTCAACCACGGCCAAACCCTCCTCTCCTCCTCCCGCACCTTCCAACTTGGCTTCTTCACCCTTAACAACCAACGCTACGTTGGCATATGGTACCACAACCTCGCCGACCGCACAATCGTCTGGGTCGCCAACCGCGACAACCCTCTCATCGGCGTCAACGGCACCCTCTCCGTCGCCCGGTCCGGAAATATAGCCCTCCTCGACGAGAAGTCCAACGTCGTTTGGTCTACTACTTCTCAAGCCGCCAAAACCACAACATACAACAAACCAATGGCGCGTCTACTGGACAACGGGAACATCGTCCTCTCGGACGGTTCGTGGCAAAGCTTTGATTATCCGACGGTTGGGACCGGAAAACCGTGCTCAACCACTTCATCACCTCCTGGAGGACCCCGACGACCCCTCCACGGGAGACAAGCTCTTCAAGTTGGACCTCCATGGCTCGCCCCAGATCATGCTCTATGATAATGTTGGTATGAGCTATGATACAGTTTCATATCATAGTGTTATACATGGAATAAAAAACAAATTTATTTTTTTGCAACGAAAAAAAAAAGTATTAGTATATCTCAGGATATACATTATTTCATATAACAACATATACTTCAATGAAAAAGTGTATGATTTAAAAAGAAGAAAGAAAAACAATGTGTTGGTGTTTCTAATGCACCACCTCCACTCTGATCAAAGAAAAACACACTTTTATGAGACTATTTCTTCTCTTTTATTGATTGAATTAATTTTGTATACAACCCATTCACAACTTTATACAAGGTGATTAGAGAACAAAGAAACAAAGATGTAAAAATTCTAGAAAAAATGCATAAATAGCCCATATTATATTCATACATATAGTAACTTTTACTTAAAAGTAATTGAGAGTTATTTATGACTATATATATCTAATATATATAAGGAAAAAACAATGTTATATAATTCTCCTGTTTATTCTTTTAATTATTTGATATCAAATATATTAAATTAATTTTTTCATCTTTATTACATTTCCTAAATTGGTGGTTATGCTAAGATCTTGCACCTTCTGATTTGCAACTTCTAACGGAAAACCGGACCGACATCCTCTACCGGACCAGGCCATGGAACGGCCTCCGCTTCAGCGGGAGTCCGGAGATATCAAGTTTCAAAGTCTTCGCTTTACAGTTCACATTAACCCCCAACGAGGAGTCCTACTACACTTACAAGGTGATCACGAACGAGACCCAATTAGCTAGGCTGGTGGTTACCCCAACCGGGGTGGTCCAGTGGCTCGTTTGGATGGTCAAGCCAAAGAAGTGGAACCAGGTCTGGTACGCACCCAAGGACCCATGCAGCACCTACAACAAGTGCGGCCCCAACGGGGTCTGCAACACGAGTGACATCAACCAGTGCGAGTGCTTGAAGGGGTTCAAGCCGAAGATGGCTCAGGACTGGAAGATGAGGGACTGGTCTAATGGGTGCATGAGGAGGACCAGGGTTTGTGGTAGTGGTGGTGGTGGTAGTGGTGAGGGGTTTGTTAATTAACCAAATCATTCTATTAAGATTTGATCTTATTCCATTACAACTCAGTCAGACTATTACTTTCTAATGCAGGGGATGGGTTTGTGGTGGTGAAGGGGGTGAAGGTGCCGGACACGTCGGGGGCTGTTGTGGATGGGGAGATGGTGGGGTTGTGGGAGTGCGAGACGGCGTGTTTGAGAAACTGTTCGTGCGCGGGGTATGGTGCGAAGGATATGAGGGAAGGTGTGGGTGGGTGCGTTATGTGGTTCGGGGATTTGGTTGATGTGAGGTCTTACGCGGAGGGGAGGCAGGACTTGTACGTTAGGGTTTCGGCTTCTGAGATAGGAATATAGATTTTTTTTTTAGAGCTTTGATACACCTAGTCTTAAAATTCACCTTTGCGTTATATGCATTTATTTGAATGTCATGACATACATATATACAATATAAAAAAAAAACTTTTATATATATACACATATGACTTCAAACAAAATATTAGGACCTTTTCTATGACGATTTTCAAAGTCGGATGTATTATTTTGCATTTTCTCAAATTTTGTTGTGTAATGTTTTAAAAATCGAATCGTTCATTGAATTGAAAAAAATGAACAGGTTAAGAGTCATTTGATTAATTATTGGGATAATCAAATTTGAACCGTGACATTACCATAACATAATAATTATATATTAAGTATTATTGCTAATTAAATAAATTTACAAAAAATATGAAATGTTTTAAAAAGACTTTGTATTTTTTATACTCTTACTTAATATCCTTGCATCATTTATTATACAAAATTTAATTTTTATTAATTCTAATATTTTAGCATATAATCAATCACAATTTTTGTGAATAGAAATCAGCCGGTTTAATCAAATCATAATTGGTTCCCAAAAACTGTCGGTAGGTTCATTGGCTTTTTTCGATTTTTTATATTATATATCGAATTTTAAGAATAAACGGAGATTGAAATTTAAGATGGATAAAAAGATCAAATAGTTTAACTGGCCGGGTCGAGTTGGGTTTTGAAATTTAAAATGCTAATTAGAGTGTATTTGTAGAAGCATAGAAGGATTGATTGAATGTTAGACAAGAGAGGTCCATGAAACAGAGGGCACGTTAGACCGTACGATGGGGGAGATGATGCAATGGACCAACTCAAACAGGTGTTACACTTACAGGGGGTCTGAATTTATTTGATGTGCATGCATTGATTGAGTGGTTGGTGGGGTGTTGATGATTGTTTTATCTTCTTCAGTTTGATTGTATGTATATCTTTTTTTACATTGGTTTTAAAACTAAAAAAGGCAGAAAAATCAATATATGTGAAAAGCAGATACTATGGAGAGATCACCAGGAGGAAGAACAGCAGCAGCAGCAGTTGTTTTAAAGGAACCTCCAGCAACAGTGGTAGTTGTTGTAATAGTAATACTTCTGCTGGGGGTCAGCATCTATTTCATACTGAAGAGGAGGATTAATGCAAAAAGACTTGAGACAGGTAACTAGAGTTGAGGATATTTATGTATTTTTATTTCCATATAAATGCCTTGGCGGCCCGTTTGGAATCAATTTTTAGGTACAATTTTATCAAAAATATAATTCTCAACCAATTTTTTAATGGTTACTTTTAACTTGTTTTATAAGAGTATTTTTTAAAAAATACAATCCTAGAATCAAAAGATAAGAAAAAATTGATTAGAACCGATTATTTGAAAACCAATTTTGTGAAGCAGAATTAATTTCACAAAAAAATTCTTCTGACTTGAAAAAAAAACTTTTTTATGTACCAAACAAAGAGAAATTCTTTCTTTATTTGCATGTATCAGCACTACTACAAAAACTGTAATAGCCCACGGTACTAAAGATCACGGTTAGCGTCAAACCGTGATAATAGCTATTAAAGATCACCGTGATCGTTGACTGTATAAAATCAATTTTAAGTTTTTTTACATTAACTTTTGATCACGGTTACAACAAAAGGCGTGATTAAATCTACTATATTTTCACGGTTTTAGTGGACCGTGATTAAATAACCATATTTGATCACGGTTTGTATAACCTATGATCACGGTGATATTCATAGCGTGATTAAAAATTATGTTCATAATTCTGAAGAAGTAAAATATCACGGTTTATATAATTCTGTGATCGAATAAATTATTTTTAAAAATTTTAAAACGATTGAAATAAGACATTTGATCATGGTTTTCTGGATTTCATATTCATAATTTATTTTTTTACATTAATAATTGATCACGGTTTCTATAATCTGTGATAAAAAAAAATTATCATAAGATCACGATTTAAAATATACCGAGATTAAATGGTTTTGAATTAATTCATTAATTACCCACCAAAACACAATAATAAAACCCTAATACCCACCAAAACACCGTCCCACATTAAAAGATCACGGTTGAATGTTTAGTCCCACCAAAACTCCATTCCCAACCCAATTAAATCCCCAACAAAAAAAAAAACGAGGAACTACTGCCATTGTTAATAAAAAAAAAAAAAAAACACCCCGACCGTCACCACCAAATCGAACCAGACCCCACCTTCCCCACCAAATCGAACCGGCGCCATCTGCAACTAAAACGCACGAGACCCCACCGACGCCGTCCCCACCGGCTCCGTCTCCAACCATCCCCGCCGATTCCGTCCCCATCGGATCCGATTTCAATCGTCCCCATCGGCGCCGATCCCAACCATCGGCGCCGATTCCGTCCCCACCGGAACCGATTTCAATTGTCCCCACCGGCACCATCGACGCCGTCCCCCCCACCAGCACCATCGGCGCTGTCCCCGTCATCCCCACCTCCAATCTCTGCCGATCTCCACCGCCGGATCTCCATCCCGTAGCCCACCGTCAGATCTCTCTTCGTATACTCTCTAATCTCTTATCTTGTTGTTTTTTATTTTCTTCTTTATTCTGTAATTAATTGATTGGATCTATGACAATAGAGGGAATGATTTAGATATGGTGAGGGGTTAGAGTTTTTTATTGAAAATATTTAGGAGTTGGTGAGGGTATGTTTTTAGGGTTTCAGATTGACCATGAAAAAGAATGCAAGACAGTTTTTAGGGTTTCAACTTGGTGATTTTTTTTAATTTGTTGTAGTAGAGTTTGAAGAGAATGCAAGACAGAAGGAGCATGCAAGACATTATTCTACGTGAGCCAGTGCAGGAGCATGCAAGACAACAGCATAGGTTGGTGATTAAATTCAGATTATTATTTTACGTGTATTGAGCATGTCACTAGCATTTTAACTCTTGATTTGTTTCAAAATTCACATGCCTGATGATGAAAAGACCATTTAAACATTGAATGACTGTCATCAATCGTGAATTGGAGCTTGTGAAACTCCTTTGCGAATAAAAATCTCCACTTAGTTTTATAGATCATGATAATGAAAATAACTTGTTTGAATTATATAAATAGGTTTGTGAATGTCAATTACCTCCGAATGGGAACTAGTATGAGATTTATGCTTATTCTGTGATATCATTATTTTTGTTAGTTAATTGCACGAGACCCCACCATCCCCACCGATTCCATCAAATGCAAGATTTATTTTGGATATTTTCAGCTTGTATTTGCATGAAAACAGGTGGATGCATTGGAACAATGTGTGAAAATTATTTTGTATCGAATTTCCTTTTTGCTTTGGTTTAGTCTAAAATTGTAATCGTGATAGTTAATCAACTAACAATCACAGTGTAGTCTAAAATTGTAATCGTTGCCCAACAAAAGATCACGGTTTTCAGTTAAACCGTGATCTTTACCAAAGATACAATCACAGATGCCTAAGAAACGATCACGGTCGTCAGTTAAACCGTGATCTTTATCAAGGATACAATCACGGTTGCCTAAGAAACAATCACGGTCGTCGGTTAAACCGTGATCTTTACCAAGGATACAATCACGGTTGCCTAAGAAATGATTACGGTTGCTAGTCAAACCATGATCTTTATCAAAGAAAAGATCACGGTTATCCACCGTGATTAAATCGTTAAACAAAAGATCACGGTCACCAACAAAAGATCATAGCTCGGTAGATCACGGTTTGGGAACCGTGATCTATTGCTTTTGATCACGGTTTTTAACCGTGATCTTTGACCTTTTTTGTACTAGTGCAGTTATATCTTATTTGGAGAAAATAGCAAATAAAATAGTAAAACAGAGCAAATGCGAGAATTTTCTATAACAAATAGCAAAAAAAAACATATTAAATTTTTTTTCATTACATTAATTCTTTGGTCCAAAAATTTCACTTTTCTTCATCTTTCATCTAAGATTGTACATAAACACATCTTAGATTTTTGCACGAAGATAATATTTATATGTACATATACAGCTCACGGGATTCCCTAGCTCTAAAAGCTTCTTTTTTTATTTGTGATGAGGAACTCTAAAATTAGTTATAAAAAAACTCTAGATACACATCATTACTCACAAATTAAGTGATTTAATTAAGACCAAGAGCAAACTCATGGCTCTAACCTTTCAGGGATCCAGAATGACTGTAACTCTGATACTGGTAGCACAACATCAGTGAAGCTTCCCCTGTACGATTTGAGTACAATTGAGATTGCCACAAAAAACTTCTCTGTTGCTCACAAGATTGGGGAGGGTGGTTTTGGCCCTGTCTACATAGTAATCACTCATCTTTCGACATGTTTTATTTAACATACTTGAAATTGAGTTATGCTTAAGCAATGGATATTAAACAAAACAGGGCAAACTTGGGGAGGATCAATACGTCGCGATGAAGCGGCTCTCGAGGAATTCCACACAAGGCTTCGACGAGTTCAAGAATGAGGTCTCATTGATCGCAAAACTTCAGCACAGGAACCTTGTTCGCCTTCTCGGATGCTGCGTGGAAGGGGATGAGAGGATTTTGATCTATGAATACATGTCTAACAAGAGCTTAGACACATTTTTATTCGGTTTGATCTCATAAGCTCTTATTGATCTTACTAGCCATGTATCTTGTTTGATATACCGATTTTGATGTGGATGGCGTGGTTCAGATACGTCGAAGAGAATCTACTTGGATTGGAAAATGCGTCGCAACATCATAATGGGGATCGCTCGAGGACTCGTTTACCTCCATGAGGATTCAAGATATCGAATCATTCATAGGGATCTCAAAGCGAGCAACATCCTTCTCGACGAGGAGATGAATCCAAAGATTTCGGATTTCGGGACTGCGAGGCTCTTTGGAGGAGATCATGGGGAGGCTAATACCGAAAGGGTGGTTGGAACTTACTAAGTCCATAACTATATATACTACTAAAGCAGCATTTACAGACGAGTCAGAGCAGCATTGGGAAATTTTGTTTTTGCATGAGTCATATTTAATTCACTCATTTCAAACGTCATTACTTTGAATATTTTGAAAGTTGTTTTAAGTAAAAAGATTTTTTGTTAAACTCGTTGTCATACCAATCGCACATATATAATTTGTTGATTTTTTAAATGCAGTGGATACATATCCCCGGAATATGCGATGGATGGGATCTTTTCAGTGAAGTCAGACGTCTTCAGCTTCGGAGTTCTAGTCCTAGAGATAATCAGCGGGAAGAAGAACAGAGGAGTCTATCAATCACGGTGTCAACAAAACCTTCTCGCGCAAGTGAGTTTACCAAAAACACACTTCATTTAGATTCAGTGGTCAGTAGAACAAAAATAAATGAGTGTTGAGCATTGTTGCAGACATGGAATCTGTGGAAAGAAGAGAGCGTGCTCGAGCTTCTCGACCCTTCAATGAGCTATTCATCACCCATATCAGAGGTCTTGAGATGCACACATGTAGGGCTGTTGTGTGTTCAAGAAAGAGTGGAAGATTGGCCGATGATGCCATCGGTGGTGATGATGTTAAGGAGCGAAACCGCTGTGTTGCCTCAGCCTAAGCAGCCTGGATTTCTGGTGGCCAGAAGCCATGTTCAGCTAGACTGGTCGTCCGGTCCTATAGAGGAATTGAATAGCATCAACGATATTTCGGTGTCGACCATACAGGCTCGATAGAGAATTCTGGAAAGTCGCATAAAATGTGATTCCAACATGAACTGGATCATATGTTTACTTCTTCTTGTTATATCAATTGTTAGCTAATTCATGGTTTTGTTACTTGGTTTGATCATATATCATCAGAGCAAAATAATTAGCCTCCCTAGTGGCCATCCCAAAACATGAAACAAATGGTGGTAAGTAAAAAGGGCATTGTTACACATAGTTCAGAAGAACAACCTGTATATCTCGATATCTATCAAGGTATATATCTCCCATCGCAAGGTATATACCTTAATAACAATTTTTCATGTATTCAGTTCAGTGCATCTATAGATATATTTTTCACAAAAACATATATCTCATTAAAAATTGTTTACTATTTTTAAAAATCAAAACATACGTGAACTGTCCACAAGGTTTTTCCCACGGATTGTCCCTAATATTTTATTCATCAAAACAATATAGCTAGCTTAAACCAAAGGATCAAGAAATTATATGCATTAATTTCTATTTTATATTATCAAGACCAAGATCACTAATTCTACCAAAAGAAGAAGATGCTCTTCATGAAACTTTTGAAGTACCCTCCGATTTTGCCGATTAGTCCGATTAATCCATTAACCTTGGACTTGATATACCTCAAAAATCGAACAAACCAAGACACTTTCTCATCAAATGAATCGGTTTCCTTGCTTTTCTCGAATCCCTTGACGCGATCTTCTTTATCTACACAATTCATTGAAGTATATATTATATTTTTTATAAATACATAATTTATAGACAATGATATACCTGTTAAAGAATAATTATTAGAAGAATATTATATCTTTATTAGCATTATTGTGATATTATTAGTTTCCTAGTTTTCCTAGTTTCCTTTTCTGGTATTTTAGGTTTTCCTCTATGTATCTATAAATAAAGCATTTAGCTCATCTAATACAATAACAAGAATTCTCTTTTCCTTTATTCTAACAACACCTAAAATTATAACTTGACAAGGGACTGCACGAATTATTAACAAGAATAAAATTACTTTAAACATGTAAGATATGCTCAGCTCCATGGGTGAAGTGTGTTTGAAGGAATTCCTCAAATTTCTTCTTCAACAAAGCAGAGAGGAAATCCTACATATGAAAGAGGAAATCCTACATATGAAAACTCGTGAAAGAAATCCAATTATTGTAAATAGAGTATATAACAGTGAATATAACTGGCACTGATAAAATGAAGTCATTTCTGCATGCAGTCATTTTTTAGTACCCACTTTTTCTTGGCCTAGTATAAAGATTAAGATAATCTATCTTAGCTTTGCCTATAATAAAAAAATACAAAAATATGAACTTACAGTATGTTATGAATTTCAGTATGTTATGACTTGTATTATATAATGTGTAACTTGTTGAAAAAATTACTAGATCTCATTATGAATTTAGTTTTACATATGTTATTTATTGATAGTACTGTTAATATTACTCCCTGTATATACGATAAAAATCTTTTAGGATTTTAAATCAAAGTTTCATATCATATTTTTATGCAAATTGCATATGAAACATTGTTAAACCAAACAGTCCAATAAAATCTAAATTCATGTTACATTGTTTTGATAAAATAATAACTACAAAAAAAAATTCATCCAAAATAATAACACGAAACAACCTGCATTGCCCATATATTTCAAGCCTTAATATAGAATTCTATCCTCCAACAATGGCATCAACTAGGGTGAAAAACTATTTAATGAAGATAAAATAAAATTTCAGATGTCAAGAGAAAACCTGAATTTCCTGGCTTCCTGAATTTTCAAACCTCAGAACCGAATAGATCCTGCTTATATTTCAATCGCACAATAATTAAGTTCATCATTAAACAAAGCTGTTTTCTTGTAACCAAAAAATTACAAAATAACATATATGCTTCATAACACATAAATATAAGTTTATGGGATATATGAACAGAACAAACGAATCCACATGTCTAAATAAATATTTGATTTTTCCATCAAAATTGCATCATGATATCGTGTAATATTGTCATCTAGATACATCAACATTTTTATTGAACCAGTAAGCCATCAACATGTATATATAATATTAAGGCATCTATTAAAATTAATAAAAATCATGACAATTAATCCCTTTAGAAAACATTGAATATCTTTCCTTACATGTCCACATCAGTCCAACTCTGGTTCAAAGTTTTTACATAATATAAAAGATGATAAAATACAACAATAAAGAAAATTCTAACGCGCATAATTTTTCTAAGAAAAGAATAATATGAGGGATTATTTCACCTACATCTTTTCTTAAAATAAAAAAATTAAATGTTTCATTTAACAAAATATATATGCATAGTTGGATAAGATATAATCTAACATCAAGACAAAAAAAAAATATTTTTTTTAAACCACCGGTCAAGGTATATGGAACCCAATCAAATCAAACATGAAAAAAGACATTCAATCAAGACTACAGAAATAAATAATAAATAAATAAAAGGGTCTCTCTCACTTGATGAGAAAAGAAATGGCCTTCCAGGCCTGGTAAAGTGTTGCGAGCATCTCAAACAAGAACCGAGTCGCCACTCACACTTTGTTTGGTTAAGTTTTACAAGGGAGGATGATATATTGAATGAAGTTTATATAATATAATGTGCGGCGTTTGTGCTTCACTATAAAATTAATTATGCTTTTATATCTACTCAATGTCTCAATTGAATTCCTTTTTATTTTTTCGTGGTGTGTGTAGGGTGACCATTGCATGCATGCTGGAATGCGTGCATCCATGCATAATTAAAGGCTTTTTTGGATAGATGCGCACGTACTATTTTAGGGTTTATACTTATTCCAAAAATTGTATATTTTATCAATAGAATAAATGATTTTTTGTTTGGCTGTGTTTTCAATTATTCTTGTTAGAAAACGTAATAATAAATGTTGAAATGTTTAGTTGATGAATAATAAAACGTGAATAAAGTGTAAAAAGTTGATTAGATGTGTGAGCTCCATTGATGTATAAGAGATGATGATAGGTGATTTGATATGATGGCATGTGATTTAATAGGTGGGTCCCCTTATATATATATCAGTGGAGGAATAACACAATTTCATAGGAGGACTTAGAATACAAATATCAGTTTATTCTCATCTAATTCCGCATAACTATACCCCTTTATACCACCCACCCAGGGCGGCGCCACCCTTTCACTTGTGGGGTCAAATGACCCCATTAAAATAATAATAGCAAAAAAAACAAATCAACCCACAAAGCAGCCTATCATGTTTGACATAGAGTACTTTGACTCATTACATTTGTTTTAAGGAAAAAGATACACACAGCCCCCATTGCAGCTTCAATTACAGTCTATCCTATTTTTTTTTTAAAATCATACACTCACATCTTGAAGTGCATATTGTTATCTGAAATGAAGTATATACTGAGATACGTTAATGTATTTTTTTCATAATGAAAAAAAATTGCAGGGTCATATACTATGATAGGACTCATACACTATGATAGTACAATATATACTACGTTTTATAGTGTATGGGGTTGCAAAACTGGCTGCAAAAAGGACTGCGTGTATCAACGTTCTTGTTTTAAACAAACCAACCCCATCAACAATTTTAAAAGAGTGCTGCTACACTCAATCACATTTACCAACCAAAACATTGACCTTATATACCTTGTTAATATATCAAGTTAGATGATGTATATACCTCATTGAAGTTTTTCTTACACTTGCTAAAAATGGGTTCATTCAATTTGAAATGGAGCGTCTGGAGGTAAAAATCTACTGCACTATGACACGTATCGTGTAAAGGCGATATGAGGGTCATCTGGCGTAAGTCCCATCAGGCCCGATCCACAAAATGTGACGTCATCTGGAGTGTCGACACGACTAGACTAAAGGATCTAGTCACACGATCGGATGTCTCAAGAAGAGATAACACCTCGAGTGATCTAAGGCACGATCATACGACAGGTCTGTTCGGACGACCTTATCACCCAAGTGCAAGTGATCTAAGGCACGACCAGACAACAAGTTTATAAATTTAAATTTTTTTATTTCTTTCTTTAATGGTCAATTTTTTATTAATGTAAATTATTCTATTTTTAAAAAAAAATTATATTTTTTATAAATACATGATAAGAGTAGATCTTTTGAAAATTTTACGAAATTTTTTTGTAATGACGTCATCTATGAAAATTTCTGGAACTGCCACTGCACCCACCCAAACAGTTTTTTTTACCTTTATTCCCCCTTATCTCCCATATTCTACCCTTTATTACAACAGTGGTGATACTCAAGCCTCAGGAAATAGGCCCCACTCATAATCCCCAATAGGTGTCATCACCACATTGGTTGAACGGTTAACTTCCTATAAAAGGTAAAATAGGAAAACCCAAAAATACCCCCCACTTAAAACCAATCGAATTTGAAGCGCGAATCAATAATAAATCCCGGTTTCACAATCGTCAGTGCAAATCCCATATATTTTGGCGAGGCAACTCAAACATTCAAATCAGTTTTTTCCCAAAATCAAAACAAAATTAGGTCAAAGAAAACCCAAAAGTTGCTTCGAAACACATCTTGTATTCCATTTTGACGATTCAAAGTAATATTATATTTTTTTCGCATTACATCTCAAAATTTGTTCGACAACCAAAGTGAGGAATTCTAGCAATTTTTTGAAGATCACGAAAATGATGACGAACAGTAAGCAATTTCTGATTTATTTTTTGTTTTTTTTCTAATTTTTGTGAAAATCTCTATGCTACATTTACTTATTAACGAAGATTACTATTACATTTTTGAACTGTTGCATTTATATTTAAGTATTGTATAATATTAACACATTGTTCTATGAAGCTTTTTTTGTAACATTTTTGAACTGTTACATTTACATGTTTGTGTTTTTTTTAACCGTTACATTTACATGTTTGTGCTGTAAAATGTAAACATATTGATCTGTAAATGTCTCTGTGTTACATTATTGAACTGTTATGTTTACATGTTTGTGATTTTTTGAACTGTGACATTTCCATGTTTGTGATATTTTAAACTGTTCCATTTATATATTTGTGCTGTAGAATGTTAACACATTCTTCATCAAAGCATTTTCTGTAACATTTTTGAACTGTTACATTTATATGTTTGTGTTTTTTTGAACTGTTACATTTATATGTTTGTCATGTGGTATGTCAACACATTGTTTTGTAAATGTCTTTGTGTTACTTTATTGAACTGTTACATTTTCATGTTTATGTTTTTATGAACTGTTACATTTATATGTAAGTGTTGTTGAATGTGAACACATTGTTCTGTAAAACCCTTTTTGTAACTATTTTGAACTGTTACATTTATATGTAAGTAACTTAATGAACTAAAGCTATTTTGTGTGTTACATAATAGAATGCGGGTCAGTGATAATGCATATTATGACCCAACATGCTATTCAAGCAGAGTTGCCAGCAGAGATGACTCTTGAAATGTGCAATTGCATAAGAGCAGACCTCATAAAAGAATTTATCAACGACAAGAGGACATACACAGAAGAGGATCATAGATTATTTACAATGAATCTTGAAAATTAATCTTTTTATTTAATGTCAATTTTGTAAAGTCAATTCTGTGTGAATACAAACAGCTGCTCCAGATTGTTTGAGGTGTGTGAAATAAAAATTTTGAAGTCAAATGTTGATATGCTATTATAAGATATCCTATTGGTTGGTTTTAGTATTGATGCGTATCAAAAAATTTATGTAAATGGAACTGTTGTTGTATTATATCAACTTGAATGTAATTTTTGTTATTTCAATATCATATTAGGTAATATTACATATACATATGTATAACAAATTATAATGGAATTACGACACATAAGTGTCAATAAAATTTACAGATTTCCTGAATGTAACACTGTTAATAACTCTTATAATACAAGAACTGTTATATTTAAATGTAACAATGTGAATAACTATTACATTTTAAATGTAGCATTGTGCAGAACTGTTACACTGCTAAAAACTATTACATTTAGGAAAGAGAGAATGTAACACTATTAAAAACTATTACATTTAACTATGCTACTACATTTAAACACATTGTTTGTCCATTACAACGCATAAGAATTCAAATGTAACAAAAAATGTTTGTCCATCACAACATTTCAACACATAAAAATGAAACTTCTAATTACATAACCCTAGTCAAAGTGGACCACAACTAATAACTTCTTCACTGTTCTGAATATTACTTTAACGTATCTTCACCTGTTTGGCCTTCGGTTTATAAACATTAGGTGCCTTCTTTTTTTATGGTGGTCGCCATTTACTTCACACCTTTTTAGGGGAGTGCACACTTCTTTCTGGCAGTGCTTCTTCACCTACAAATACACAAATAACATTCCCATGTTTGAAGTTCATCAGAGCATCCTGCAAAGAGTCCATCAATTGAGAACAATACTGATTCTCATCAGATGAAACTGCGGCCTCAGTAACAGTAGGAACAACGATTCCAGCACTTTGCTCTTCAGAGTCGACAATATCAATTTCTTGTGGAATGCCTTCAAATGAAACAGAATCCCCTGTAAAAACAATTTAAAAATTTGCTCTCATTCAATACATATTTTGTAAAGTGATAATAATACAAAAAATGTGTCCTTTTCGCATCAAAACACAGAATTCAGAACTGTTACATTTAGAAATGCGAATCTTTCTCATAAAAACACAGTATTCAGCACTGTTACATTTAGAAATGTGACTCTCTCTCATAAAGAACTGTTACATTTATAAATTGCTGACTTTATTCTAAACACTTCTTGCTACTATCTGTCTCTCTATTTAAACCTCTCAATCTTTGTTCACTAACATTGAATTTATAAACACGCTTCAATACACAGATTCCAAATATAACAAAAACCCAATATTAGACTGTTACATTTACCAGACTGTACATATTTACCGTACTGTACTGTTACATTTCAAATATAATAAAACAAAAAAAGAAAAAATTAGACAAAATGCATATTAACAATTTCAGCATTGCGCATAAAAAGCATTATCAAATTTTACATTATCCAATTTTACAATTAAAATGATAGAAACGAACACAAATAAATTTGTATAATTGCATCCAATACAACAATTATAAATATAATATAATCAAACCTGAATCGATGGACATTGTTGTGGGATCCAACACCAAAGAAAACAAAACGTGTCTTCAGCTCCTCAAAACGAGCATTCAAATCGGCTCCAATGCATTGTTCTTAATCAAATATAGATCCGAAATCAATTATCATACGCACGATGGAGAAATTTTCATACACACGATGAAAAAAAATTTACGATGCCAAATTTTAGGGATCTCAGAATTCATCGATCAAAACGAGGACGATGCAATAACAAACAAATTTCCATGATTTGTGGGATCTCATAATTCCATAATCTGCGGTTATTCTTCAAAATGAAAACGTGTTGGAGGACATTATGGCTAAAGGTTATTTAAGGAAATGACCAATTGTCATGTCATGGAGTCTACGGTGGGGCCTATGAGTTGGGGCCTAAAAAACATTATTGTTATTTCAACATCCAAACGGGCCATAAGGGTCTAGGGAAAAAAAATAAACCTGAAATGATGCGCAATATATATTGCGTTGTGTGGGGGCTTTTCGATTTTTCAAAAGCCGCAGATGAGCTTATCTGTTCTTCAATGAGGAAAACATAATGTCACCTATTATTCCGGATATATATGCAGTCACCTATTCAGATTCCCGCGTAGGTGGAGTGGATGGAATATATACATTCAACTTTTGTTTCTAATAATTAAGCTCCTTTAATTTCTTATAAATTTCAACGGATAAGATAGAGTTCAAATTTTTTATTTTGAATTGTACCTTACGGTGATAAAATATAATAGAGGCTTGATTTATTAATAATGTTCCAAGGAGGGGCACCTCTTGTGAAAAAATTCCTTTTTATAAAAATCTATAACTGTTGTAAATATAGTGGATACCCACCACTCCTCCTAGCCATAACCTCCCCCACTCTTCTACTCCATAACCCCTCTCATTTAACTCCATAACCTCCACTATTAATCACCCCACTATCTACCCCTCACCTCTATGGACATGTAACTCATCACCTTTGGGATTCCTCCATGCACCCTATAAATAGAGGGGTTTCTCATGTATTCCAACCAACAAGTGAAGATTAAATCATCTCTCTACTTCTCTTCTCTATATGCTTGTGTACTTTGTTTATGTACATGTTCATGTATTATAGTTAGTTTACAACACGTTATCAGCACGATTAAATATACTCATGCGTTGCATTCTTTTATAGATTTATTTTAAGAATGCATTTCTTTATGCATATTCTATATCTTAGTATTAAAAATAAATGTTTTAGCAATGTAATCTCATCTTCGTGATTAATATGCGCATGGATCCATGATTTGTAATCAAACCCAATAATTCATGCATTTTATTATATAGCTGTCGTTTCATATATGCATGTGTTTTATTGTCTTTAGTGCATGCATAAATTCAAAATGGATGCATGAATTGAATATGATCTACTAGGAAGGTTTGTATTCGGTTGGTTGTTAATGATCTCCATAAAAAAAAAAAAACCTCTCATGCCTTGTTTCCATAATGAATTCACTGTTGTTATAAGCATGACATGTCATCCTTGTTGAATTCATGAATGATTCTATTAGCATGAGTAGAACCCATGATTTTATTATATTCACCATAATGCCTCATTTGAAAACACCATGATTCTTTTGTGTATTTTTAATAATAAAAATTAAAGGTTTTCCCCGGACTTCAACATGGATTTCATTTTTGTATGTGGCATAAATATCTTCTTAATCGGTTTATTTATTCAACATATATAGTGTTTCAATTATTATATTGTGGTTATAATACCGTGACATGCTATGCCATATATTACTTTCAATCATATTAGTCTCAATCTGTTCCATATTCATATATATGTGGAAAAAAAAGGTTTTGGCTAAGATGATTAAAATTTGTAGCTTAAATTTTTTTTTTCTGGTAGACTATGGAATTATATTTTGATGTTTCACTTATTGTTTAGATTTGTGCTAACATCAATCCTTATTCATTGTATCAATTAATTTGATATTTATAAATATTTGATTTGTTATTCATTTAATGTTACAATGTCATGTGTCCCTATAGGACCATACAAAAATTGTATTTTCATGGATCCCTTAAGGATCATGTAGAAACTATGAATAATGTGTCCCAATAGGATCATGTAAATTTTATTTTATTTTATCTTTGAAGAACTACAAAAAAAAATTGTGTACATGGATCCTTGAAGGATCATGTAAAATTATGATTATATTAGTCCCTGAATGACCAAGTAAAAGTCATTATATTACTTTATAGGAGCATACAAATATTGTTTACATAGATCCCTGAAGGACTGTATTTCAATTATGATTATATGAATCCCTGAAGGACCATATAAAATTTTATTTTATTTTATCTTTGAAGGACTACATACAATTTTATTATCCCTGAAGGATTATATAAAATTAATGGCTACTTGAGTCATGTAGGACTATACAAAAGTTATGAAATTTTTATGGGTCCCTGAAGGATCATATAAAAAAAAATATAAAGGTGGTTACATGTATCCTAGTAGGAACATGTAAAAATTGTGATTAGCTTTCACCATCATAATATAGAGGATTTAAATATTAAATTCTCATTGTGAAAGGTCCATCGACCATTGTGTCTCAAAGATGCTCCAGTAGTAGCAATGTCGAAAGCAAAAATATTATTATCAAATTTTATATCTTCTCATTGCTGAACAATGAGCTTTCATAATAATATAAATAAAAAAAATCATGAAACCCGATCTATTAACTCAGCATCGTTGCCTGAAGCAAATGCATTTTATTTTATTTTATTTTGAGCAATGGACATGGTCAAGGGTTATTTCATGGTTTATATAACCACAATAATATTAGAGATGACAAGTTATTTGAAACCACCAGAAGTGGAATGCTATTGAATGAAAGCAAGGGAAAAGTTTGCATAATAAACCCCTAAAATGCAGAAGAAAATTATTGTCATCTATGTGGTACTTCATAACATAATTTTGGTCACTTACCTGAAGTACGTCCAAATCTTTAAATTGATTGCGTACCTGAAGTATGCTTAAACTCTTTATTGGTTATGTACTTCATATGTGATTAGATATTTGTCAATTTTATATTTACGTCTTTATTTTTCTTTATTATATGAAATGCACTTTCATATTTATCTTATTTTTTTAGTTTAATATTAATTAATGTAAAAGATAATATTATTTTTAGTATTACAAACTTGATCGAATGCTCTAGAAGAGCAGATATCATATTATCAATAGATACAAAATTTTGTATCAACGATACATTGTATTCATGTAGATCCAGAAGAAGTCTACTGAATATACTATCTCAAGATATGCCATTTTAAAATTATGGAGTATCTATACATTAATAATGTCTCATGCTAGAAGCATACATTAGAAAGCTTTATGCTCTCTCTTAGGGTTATAATAAATATCCATAATTACTCATATGAACGAGAAGTTCTATGATCTTTATGATTTGGCATGACTGTCTCGGATATCCATGGAACATGATGATGCGTCGAACTATTCATTTGGACATATACTAAAGAACTAGAAGATTCTTTTGTTCGATGATAGTTTTTACCGCATGATTTGCGGCTTGTTATTTTAATGAGACAATATTCCGCCGTTAGGGGGAGGGAAGAACGTACCTGAAGTACGATCTGTTCCTGAAGGACGACGAGAATTATCATGGAATATATCCACTCTTTCTCATCTAGACTCACGTACCGCTCAACGTGAAAATCAAATTCCTAATGCACGCCAGAAACGTGATAGGCCTATAGGTTCAAAAGATTTAGCTCCCCAGAAGTGGAGATCAAATGAAAAATCATGCTCTAATAATGCTCCAGAAGAAGTTATACATAATGCTCCAGAAGAGATTATGAACAATAGATCCACTTTCTCTAAAACTCTAGAAGAGTATAATGTCCCTGAAGAGAAATAAGTTCCAGAAGTGACTATACAAACTCTTGAAGAGGAAAAGGTACCTAATAATATTGAGATTTCTGTATTTTATATGCATATAAGAGAAATATGGAATCGCAAATAAATGATCATCGATGATATACTATTAAAATTTCAAAGGGCGATGATTACAATGAACCACACAGCATAAATGAATGTCGACAACCAAAGTGGAAAGATGCTATTAAAGTAGAATTGAGTTTTCTTGAAAAGTGTGGTATATTCGAACCTATAATACATACCCAAAAGATGTTAACCCTGAAGGTTACAAATGGGTGTTTGTAAGAAAACGAAATGAGAAAATAAAATTACTATATATAAGGCACAAGATTTCCTGCAGAAACCTGGGATTTGACTACGAAGAAACATACTCATAAGTCATGGATACAATAACGTTCCATTACTTAGAAAGTCTCGAAGTTTCTGAAAAACTTGATATGAGACTAATGGACGAAGTAACAACTTATCTATATGGGAATTTACATGAATCCATGAAGGATATAAATTGCCTAAAGCAAAATCAAAGAGTATGTCCTCAATAAAGCTAAGACGTTCATTGTACAGCTTAACGCAGTAGGTACAACCGTCTTAGTGAATATTTGATAATAGCATAATATGAAAACAATGTCATATGCTCGTGTGTTCTTATAAATACATCCAGTAAGGGATTTGCTATTTTGACAATTTATGTTGATAATATAAATTCAATTGGGACTCCTGAAGAGCTCAACAAAACTTCAGAATATCTTATGAATGGATTCGAAATGAAAGATCTTGGAAAAACAAGATATTGTCTCAGCCTGCAGATTGAGCGGAGTTCAAACGGGATACTTGTTCATCAAACAACATATGTTGAAAAAAAAATCCTGAAGCGTTTTAATATGGACAAATGTCATCATTAAATACTCCTATGGTGGTAAGGTCACTTGACCCAAAGAAAGACCTTTTTGGTCCAAAAGAAGATACTAAAAATCTTCTTGGTCCTGAAGTACCATATCTTAGTGCAATTGGTGCTTTATTATATTTGACACAATGCACTAAATCTGACATTGCATTTTCAGTTAAGTTATTGGCCAGATTTAGCTCTGCACCAACTTGAAGGCATTGAAATGGTGTAAAACACATTTTTCGTTATCTTCGTGGAACGTTAGACATGGGCCTATTCTATGCAAATGATTCCAATAATGGTGCACAACTGAAGGATTATGCAGTTTCAGGATATCTTTCAAATTCTCACAAGGCTCGCTCACAAACAGGGTATGTATTCACTTGTGGTGGCACAACGATCTCTTGGCGATCTACGAAACAGACTTTGATCGCCACGTCATCTAACCACTCTGAGATTCTTGCACTCCACGAAGCAAGTCGGGAATGTATGTGGATAAGGTCTTTGGTTCATCATATTCGTACTGCATACGGACTCTCTCTCATTACAGATGTTCCAACAACTATTTATAAAGACAATGCAGCATGCATTACTCAAATAAAAGGGGGGATATATCAAGGGTGATAAAACGAAATATATTTCTCCAAAATTATTTTACACTCATGAGCTCCAGTAGAGACATGAAATTGATGTTCAACAAATTCAGTTAAAGGACAATCTTGCAGATTTGTTCACTAAAGCTTTGTCGACGTCAACATTCAAGAAACTGGTGTATAACATCGGGATGCGATGAGTTAGCGACCAAAATTCTTGAAATCTTGTATTTATGAGGGGGAGTAATTTTTGATGACATTTTGCGAACTGTACTCTTTTTCCTTCGCCTAGGTTTTATCCCAATGGGTTTTCCTGACAAGGTTTTAACGAGGCAGTGATTAATCGCATACATCATTATACGATTAAGTTAAATTGTACTCTTTTTCCTTCGCTTTATTTTTTTCCACTGGGTTTTCCAAGCAAGGTTTTAATGAGGCAATTATCTTAGCGTGGTGGTCATCCAAGGGGGAGTGTTGTAAATATAGTGGATACCCACCACTCCTCCTAGCCATAACCTCCCCCACTCTTCTACTCCATAACCCCTCTCATTTAACTTCATAACCTCCACTATTAATCACCCCACTATCTACCCCTCACCTCTATGGACATGTAACTCATCACCTTTGGGATTCCTCCATGCACCCTATAAATAGAGGGGTTTCTCATGTATTCTACAACCAACAAGTGAAGATTAAATACTCTCTCTACTTCTCTTCTCTATATGCTTGTGTGCTTTGTTTATGTACTTTTATGTTCATGTATTATAGTTAGTTTACAACAATAACAATATTTTTTGCAGTATGGGCCTCCAATGAAAAAAAAAAAAAACTCTGCTAGCACTGACAATGTTTATTGGGTAAAATGAACTGATGCACATATAACATGCTATTTCTTAATTTCTATCCACACCACAATATTCTTTCTTTTCTCTCCTCAAAAATTTGCATCTGGAATAGTGTCTCTTCTATCCTTTCTTTATTCAAAATTGTCAAGCAATACCCCATAATATCTTCAACCTTCTTGTGCAGCAACTACTTACAAGAAATTAAACTTATAATTAATTTATTAAATCATGAGAACGATCACATGACAATCAATTTACCCACGTGAACAACTATATATAAAATTAAAAAATATAAATAATTAATACCAAACCAAAAATTTATATAATTCAGGTTTGAATTTTGATATTTCACAGCCTATGGGATCATATATATTCAACATAATATAATACTGCACTAAATAAATTAATATCTGAAGTGTAGACTTTGACTTTGCAAACTAATAAGATGCTCTATAAAAAAATGTAAAAAGAAAAAAAAACCAGAAAAAGATTGTTATGCTGTTAGTTATTGTAATTTCAATTTTGCATTGTACGTAATGTTACAAAATAGTACTATAGAAAATTAAGATATTCATTATCTTTCTCGAGGTGAAGGTGTATGTTGAGTGATCAACTGCTATATATACATATAGCATCATCATAAGACAAACTAGTATTCATATAACATGCTACTATTAATTAGTTCATTCATGATTATTTGACATGTATGAAATAAAAAGCTTCCAGTGTTATTATGTTAACATACAATTATAGATGAACCATGCAAAATTTGACACATGCACCTTGTATTGGTGGGCTTGATTTCTCCACATTCAATCAAAGTGTGTTACAACTCTACCATAACTATTCTTTCTCTTTTGTTCCATTCAACGTTATGTCATCTATACATCACATCTACCTCAAACAATTGTTTCACAAAAAGTTAAATCAGTTGAACATTTTGAAAGTGACACTGTCACAGCCTAAAATGTTTGATTTTTCGACTAACATATTCATTACTCAAACTTCGTCAAATCCAACGACTTCTCCTATCATGTCCACCCCCACAACTTGATCTTCCACGCCTTTATAACTGATCTGACGGTGAAATAGGCCTCAATGGGAGCGATGAATAAAGCAATGGGGGTGAGAATACAACATACTTTGTTGTATCTCTCGTCATGCTGAGCTGGCGATAGATGTTAAATCTGGATCGTCGGATCTCTTTAAAACCAGCCCGTTTTAACGGATCAAAATCGCGGCTGGTCGCGAATCTCGAGATCCGTGATGGACAATTAAATGGTTGGTCTTACCGAGGCCCACGAGTGAACGGTCCACTAAAGTTTTCTGTCGATCAATGAAAGTCTGCCACTTAAGAAAGCAAAACATAATATAATATGAAATTTTTTAATTCTAAATATTTAATTTGAATATAATAAAATATAATATAATATGGTTTGAATATGAGATCCAAAACAATCTGGCTTTTTAAATCTCATCTTAATTTCAGTTTTCATGTGTTTTAAATTTTAAAAAAATAATATGTTTAATTTAATGAGGTGTGTGTTTGATAAAAAAAATTATGTTTATATTTCAATAAATTGTATATTTTGTTAATGTATGTATGTGACGTTATTGAAATATATGAGATTGAAATTATAATAATAATAAAAATTTATGTAACAAAACTATTTTTAAAAACATGGTTTTTCATAAATAAAAATAATAATAATTTTTCTACAATTAAAAAAAAACAAATGGATAGTTCTTGAAGCGGATCCAAACACTAAATGCATTAACCTCAAATTACAAGAATTGGTATAAAAATTTGAAAAACAGTAACCTATCAGTTAACTTTAATCTTGGGTTTTTATAATTGATTGCAGGCTTCTAGAACTTGTTGGTTTGAATTATAGGAAAACTAATTATCATTTATAAATGATTTTACATTGATTTATAAATATTTAAGAAATAACAAAAGTTATATTTTTTAATTTTTTCTGAAATGGAATGTAGGCATATCTATTTTGAAAATATTAACAAAACAAACCTGTCCCAATAAGGGATGAGAGGAATAAAAATAAAAAAAAGTAAAAACATACAACATACAATACGCGCACGAGCACCTAGTAGAAAAGGCATCTACCTAGTCACACTTAATCCATTACCCACAATGTGTTCTCGTCCACCAAAACTCGCGCCATTCACGCTAATCTCGTCCCCCACTTGGAGATATTTAGCCTAACCATCTCCCAAAGGTTATATTAACATGCTCTAAATTTTTGTATAATTTTCACTAAAAAAAATTGTTTTTTTTAATATTCATATTCTTGTTTTTTATTTTAATATTAATATATTTATTGTTAATGTTGGATTCTAATTAATATATTAGTCATTTTTCTTATTCATTTTAATAAGCCATTTGTTTGTGTAGAAGAATAAATGCAAAATTGGGTGAAATACGTAGAATAAGTCAAAAAATAAAAAATTAATATTTCCTGTAAGAAATAGTTGGGTATAACTACATATGAATAAACTAGTATCGGTATTTTAGATCCCTCCTCAAGATCTCGATAAATTGGGTGAAAGACATGAAATCTCAATACTAATTTATTAATAAAATTCAACGATTCTAATTTAGCCCTTGTTTGAATAGTTACGTATTTGATCTACAGCTTATACAAAATCAATTAAATAATAAACACATCATACATTTTCTAACTTAAATAACTTTAAATATAAACAACCAGAAGGTGAATTATTTTAGTAAAATGATTATATATCTCAAAATAAATTATTTCTACTCTTTATTCTTTAACATGTTCCATCTTTGAACATCTTGTAGTGATGATGATTGCCTGACCTCAACATTTCGATTAATATAAGAACGTGATATTAAAATGAATATAATATAAAAAAATGAATAAGAACGTGATATTAAATGAATATAAATGAGCATCATTAAAAAAACACAAATCACGATTAATTAAGACCAACTTTTAATTTTTAATCGAACGGTCAGCGAAGAGGGAACTATAAATAGCCCCCCCAAATAAACATTTCTCCTCAACATTTCTCCTCATTCACTGCCCCTTCCTTACATTTATTCAGAATATTTAGAGAGACAGAGAGAGCTTTCAAAAGATCCTTCAATGGCGACCAAAGTATATGTTGTGTAAGCATTGCTTCAAGAATCTTTTATATTCTTTTATTTTCTTTGCTGTTCTATGTATCTTTTACTTTCAATGTTGATGCGGCGACTTTGTTTGATTCAGATCTTTTGTGGGTTTTTCTTTTTCGATCGTTTTTAAGCCCAATTTTGAATATTTGTGTCATTTCCTGATCTGGGTTCATCACCATTTATTGATCCCCTCGAATGATATAAAGATCCTATTTTTATGGGATCCGGATACGGTTCGGATCATTGTTTCGGTGATGTTGGTTAACTTTCTTTGGGTTGTGATTGATTCGGCTTCTGGGTCTCTCGATTTGTTCGTCCATGACCATGAATCGAAAGTTTTTTTTTTTTTTTGAGGGTTTTGAAGGGTTGAAATTGGTCATTCAAATAAGAAATTATGACAAACATGCTGATTTTTTTGGCAATCTTCAGTTAATCTTGGATTTTAGTGGGAAATCAATACAGAGATTTTCAAATGGTGGGACGTCCTATGTTTTTTTTTAATATAAATTCATATTGGTTGTTTGTATAGTTGATAATTGGTTGTGTTGTTGGGTTTTCCCCTAATTTATGTTTAAGTTTCAAAATGCTTTAAGAACAGCAAAGATTTTCTATTTTTCTCAATCTGTTGGTGTGTTTTCACTAATTTTGCAAGTTACAAGTCCACATTGTTTGAAAGTTAGAACTATAGTCATATGTATAGAGTCTTTGACCTTGATCTGTGACCTTAATGTATTTGTCGAAATAGAATTGGTTGAATGTCTTTTTGAATATTGATCTAGTTGTTATCTCCTCTTAGTCTGACCTTCCTTTATCAAAAAAAAAAAAAGGAAAGAGAGAGAAAAAAAAAAAAAAAGATAGAAAGAATGAATGAACGAAAGAAATAAAATAAAAAAAGTTGAGCTGTTCCTTGTTCTGTTGATGGCTGGCCTCCAAGGGATAAATTGGACCCTTTGACAGGAGCCAAAGTTGAGTGCATGTCAAGTGTTCGACAAATTTAGTGTTGGTTGGCCAAATCCACTCAATGACTTCTACTTGTGTAGTGTGTTCTTTTTTGAGGATCTGATGGCATCTAATCTTGTGACTACTATGGATTCCTATAGATTCACATTTATTTGAAAAATATTCATTTGTTGGTGTTTTAGGATTCACCTTTTTTTCTGCATACTTTCTATTGATATGAACCTTTACCCTATTGGTCCTATACTTGATCATGATATTATTGATAAACCCAAGAACTTAGTTTAAAGAAGTGATCCAGCAAAAGTGGATCAGGCAATATTTCTTGAGTGTAACATTTTTTCGTGATTCTAACCAGACTTCTAATCTTTATCCAGGTACTATTCCATGTATGGCCATGTTGCTAGTCTTGCTGAAGAGATCAAGAAAGGCGCTGCTTCAGTTGAGGGTGTAGAGGCCAAGCTATGGCAGGTTTGTGATCATCTTCTCTCATGATATTCATCAATCCATCAGTTGGTAGAAATAAAGGCATAATCATCTTTACAATTCTTCTTACTGGATAAGTTACAAGTACTTGAACTTTGAGTGGAATTTTAGTTTTATCTATTACGATTTACAATGTTATAATCTTAAGTAAATTTAATGTGCGAAAATATAGAAGAATACGATGACAGTTTGGAAGGTGAACTGTTCAATATGATGACCTTAGAGAACAACTATATTTATTTTATTTTTTTGGTTCGACTTTTGTTTTAACTTTTAATACAATTTTCACGCACTTTAGAATCTCCAAGAACAGAAAATGAAAGAAACACATTTAGATACAATGATATCCCTGTCTTCTCAATTTGTTTGGTTAAGAAGGATAAAATTATATTGAAACAACAGCTGGAAGTTAAAATTATGAGTGACACCCAGTGTATATAAGTATTTCCTTGTAGACTCCAGATCATCTACATATTTGGGCAAGACATACTTACATTGTCAAGTCACTCATATAACAGGTTCCAGAGACTCTCTCGGAGGAGGTCCTCGGGAAGATGAGCGCACCACCCAAGGCGGACGTGCCGGTCATCACCCCTGGCGAGCTTGCTGAGGCCGATGGTCTCATTTTCGGGTTCCCCACCCGATTCGGCATGATGTCAGCGCAGTTCAAGGCGTTCCTTGATGCAACAGGTGGTCTCTGGAGGACCCAACAACTGGCTGGAAAGCCGGCTGGGATCTTCTACAGCACTGGATCTCAAGGCGGGGGTCAGGAGACCACAGCGTAAGTACCCTTGTCACCAGTTCAGAAATCGAAAATAATTCAGGAAGAACAGAAATAAAATAATTCTGATATGAACATGATTCTTAATGATGTTATGACATCAAAACATTACATAACTTATGAATTACAGTTATAATATTTGAATTTATACAAAATCATCAAACACTGACAATAAAGATTAGCACAGCAAAGCCTAGTCAAACATTTTTCCCTTCTGGTTTTAATTCTGTTGTACAGGTAGAATATGTATTATGCAATTAATATATGTGTAATCCATTAATATGTGAAACATTGAATAACGCCATGAATTGTTAATGAGACACGATTTATACAGAACTTAATCTTTCAATGAATGAATCAAAATTTCTACTAAAGATCATCAAATCGCAAGACAGGGACGCCTAAAAACAGTGTTTGATGAAATGCAGGTTGACAGCCATCACTCAGCTTACGCACCACGGTATGATATTCGTTCCCATTGGATACACGTTTGGACCGGGCATGTTCGAGATGGAGGAGGTCAAGGGAGGAAGTCCTTATGGAGCAGGCACATACGCTGGAGACGGGATGAGGCAGCCCTCAGAGCTGGAGCTCGCCCAGGCCTTCCACCAGGGGAAATACATCGCTGGGATCGCGAAGAAGCTTAAGGGAAGCAGCGATTGATTCGCTTCATGCTTTGAGTCATATACGATAATAATGTGTGAGTTTGGGATTTGCTGTGATGGTTTAATGTGAGATTGGATGGATTGTTTGTTTAGAACAATTGTTTCTGTTACATTGATGTATCATTTGGTTTTTCTCATTAGTGGAATATATTGCTGGTTGATTTTGGTGTTGGCTGGTTATAAGGCTGTAGAACTCTCATTTTCTGTATTAGCTCTGATATGTTTGGATGCCCAACAAAATTATAAAATCATGAAGTTCTGATACTCCCTATAGTGTGGTTGGTATAGCTCAGTTGATTGTTTGGTCTCTAGCCATTACTTATTAAAGGCCAAGCTGATTGTTTTGAGTTGATGGGTGGTATTAAATGCCCCCTACTTGTTAAAGCCTTTTAAAAGTCAAGCTGATTGTTTGGTCTATGGCCATTACTTGGTCAAGCTCTGGTATTAAATTTGTCAATTATCTGAAAAAAAATTCCTATTCAATCCAAATACGTATCTAAAAAATAAAAAATATCCAATATTCAAATATCCGGAGTGCGGATATAAATATCAGTGTATCCAAGCTAGAAAAAAAAATTGAATTTGACATTATATTATAAAATTATATATTATTCATATTTATTATTTTGTATATTAATTACAATCATGATATATTATATTATTATTTAATTTTTAACAAATAATATCTGAGAGAGAATAAATCTTAAATTCTCAATTTTATTTTCTTCTCTCTCAAATATATCACTTGATTTTTCAAATTAGTATTAATATTTAAACATACTAATTATTTAAAAATATATGTATCTGATTTGTATCGAAGAGATACGAATCCAAAAATCAATATATGTATATCAATGATTAAGATAAGATACAAATTTTAACATATCCAGCTTACCAGGAATGCTGAATTGATCATTATCTATCTTTCATGTATTGTGCTTTGAGGTAAGGCAACACAAAATTATTAACAGTTTTATCACTAAAAAAATCATAGATTCCAACATTAAACTTAGATTAGCTGAATCGCATGTGTTCAAGTTAAAATATGTAACAAATCAGAATAGAAAAACAATGGGTCGCTTGTTGGGCCTGACATTCGAGCAAGTAGAGATGGCCCAATAAGCCTCAGAAAGTAACAAATGTGGTTCACTATTATATGAGCTCCCATTGTCTTTTTTTTTTTTTTTTTAATCTCAATTTCAGTTTTATATAATTGTCATGTGCAAACATTCACGAGCTATATGTCTCATTAAAATTCTTCATATTTTTTATAAATTGATTCATGCAATTCATTAGATGAGATGTACTATTTAAAAAAAACAAAACATGTGGACAGAAGTTAGGGATGAAAATAGGACAGGACGCAACATTTTAAAAATTTTATTTTTCATTGTGGGACTAAACTTTTTCAATGGGGATCCAGTAGTTTTGCAACCTCCACTTTTCCTAAATCTAATATATATAAAATAGAAAATAATGCAATAAGAATTCATTCAATTTTTTAAAAATTGTATTCAGTTAGACAAATAAAGACGTGATGATGGACATGTTTTGTGAATGATTGTGTGCATCCAAAGTTTCTCAACTCGCATTTATAAGGATCATCTAGAGGGTATTATTTTGCATAGCTTTCACACTGAAAATAATTCACTGTAATAGGTGGTATTGTCACCTATTGATCAAATGTATGTGAAACTAACACGGGAAAGGTAAACCTGACATACTTTCTTATTGATGCCGTGACGCTTTTTATATTTTAATATCATTACATGTAAAAATAAAATCATAACATAACGGTTTTTGGTCTACATGTATTAAGAATAAACCTTGATTTCGAATCTTGACGCTATGTCAAATATATGTGAATATGTGCTCTAGTGATTTTCTATCGAAACATATGAAACTAGAAGTGGAACTAAAAAAAAGTGTACAGTAACATCAGTCAAATATATAATATGTGGATGGCTAAAAACATTTACAAGAGGTGGTTATTTTAACCCAGTTTTTTACCGGTCCCAGTTTTTTCCCGATGATCCACCCCATCAAAATTTATGACCTGTGAACCCGCCCCTACATATATACACACTATTGTCTGGAATCCCACCCTGATCCTCCCAAATTTTTTCTTTTTTGTCTTTTGTAATTTATGATTTTTATTTATTTATTTTATTTTTGAGAGAGCAAAAAAAAAGTTGGAGTTTTTTTATTTTTTTTTTATGGTGGATTTTTTTTTCTTATTGATGGGGGATGAAGGGGATGACAGAAAATCTTGACGGAGAAGTCGACGGCGAATGAGAAGATAAGGGAAGGGCATGGACAGAAATATGTAAATGGAGAATTTTTTTTAATTTTGGGGTGGGTGTGCCTATTCAGGGAATGTGAGCGGGTGGGACAGGCAGGAGGGTTGTGTCTATTCAAGAAATACACAATACATATATATATATATATATATAAAAGGACGTGATTAGGTGCGGTCGTGCAGTTGGTGTGGCCGCGATCACGGACCGTCAATCACGGGTCCATCGCATCGGACGGTCAGGTGCGAATCACGTCGACCATTGGATGCGATGGACCCGCGATCGGACGGCCCACGATAGCGACCGCACGACCGCACCTCATCGGTCGCGTGTGTATATATATATATATATACGTGCGGCGAACGGCGGGTGCGGCAGCGATATAAGGGGTGATTACGTGCGGCGAACGGCGGGTGTGGCAGCGATCACGAGCCGTCGATCACGGGTCCATCGCATCGGACGGTCGGGTGCGATTCACATCGACCGTCGGATGCGATGGACCCGCGATCGAACGGCCCACGTCGCGGCCGCACCCGCCATTCGCCGCACCTAATCGCTCGCGTATATATATATATATAGTAAACCAATAATATGCGGTCGTGTGGTCGTGCGATCGCGATCGCGGGTCCATCGCATCCAACGGTCGACGTGAATCGCACCCGACCGTCCGATGCGATGGACCCGTGATCGACGACCGCACGACCGTATAGTATCACGAGTCTATATATATATATATATATATATAGTGAACTGATTAGGTGCGGTTTGCGGTCGGTGCGGTGTGCGACGTGGGCCGTCCGATCGCGGGTCCATCGCATCCAACGGTGGACGTAAATCGCACCCGACCGTCCGATGCGATGGACCCGTGATCGACGGCCCGTGATCGCGCACCGCACCGACCGCAAACCGCACGTAATTGCGATTATATATATATATATATATATATATATATATATTGTAAACTAAGTAGAATATAAACACATAAACAAAATACACAAGCAAAATAGAGAAATAGAGAGGATTTATTCTTAAATTGTTGGTTGTGGAATACATGAGAGACCCCTCTATTTATAGGGTGCATGGAGGAATTCCAAAGATGAGAAGTTACAAGTTCATAGAGGTGAGTGGGTACATAGTGGGGTGATTAATAGTGAGGGTTATGGAGTTGAATGAGAGGAATTATAGAGTTGAAGAGTGTGGGAGGTTATGACTGGGAGGAGTGGTGAGTATCCACTATATTCACAACACTCCCCCTTGAATGACCACCACGCTAAAATGATTTCAACATTAAAACATTGCTTGGAAAACTTAGTGGAAAAAAACCAAAGCGAAGGAAAAAGAGTACAATGTAACTTAATCGTATAATGGTGTATGCGTTTAACACTGTCTCGTTAAAACCTTGCCAGGAAAACCCATTGAGACAAAATCTAGGCGAAGGAAAAAGAGTATAGTTCGTAAAATGTCATAAAAAATTACTCCCCCTCATAAGTACAAGATTTCAAAAATTTTGATCTCTAACTCGTCGCATCCCGATGTTATATACTAGCTTCTTGAATGTTGATATCGACAAAGCTTTAGTGAACAAATCTGCAAGATTGTCCTTTGACTGAATTTGTTGAACATCAATTTCATGTCTCTGCTGGAGCTCATGAGTATAAAAGAATTTTGGAGAAATATGCTTCGTTCTATCACCCTTGATATATCCCATTTGATTTGAGCAATGCATGCTGCATTGTCTTCATAAATAGTTGTTGGAACATCTGTAATGAGAGATAGTCCGCATGTAGTACGAATATGACGAACCAAAGACCTTATCCACACGCATTCCTGACTTGCTTCGTGGAGTGCAAGAATCTCATAGTGGTTAGAAGACGTGGTGACCAAAGTCTATTTCGTAAATCGCCAAGAGATCGTTGTGCCACCGGTGAATACATACCCTGTTTGTGAGCGAGCCTTGTGAGGATCTAAAAGATATCCTGAATCTGCATAACCCTTCAGTTGTGCACCATTATTGGAATCATTTGCATAGAATATGCCCATGTCTGACGTTCCACGAAGATAACGAAAAATGTGCTTCACACCATTCCAATGCCATCGAGTTGGTGCAGAGCTAAATCTGACCAATAAATTAACTGAAAATACAATGTCAGGTCTAGTGCATTGGGTTAAATATAATAAGGCACCAATTGCACTAAGATATGGTACTTCAGGACTAAGAAGATTTTCAATATCTTCTTTTGGACGAAAAAGGTTCTTCTTTGGGTCAAGTGACACTACCACCATAGGAGTACTTAATGGATGACATTTGTCCATATTAAAACGCTTTAGGATTTTTTCAACGTATGTTGTTTGATGAACAAGTATCTCACTTGGGCTTCGCTCGATCTGCAAGCCGAGACAATATTTAGTTTTCTCAAGGTCTTTCATTTCGAATTCATTCATAAGATATTCTGTAGTTTTGTTGAGCTCTTCAGGAGTCCCAATTGAATTTATGTTGTCAACATAAACAGTGAAAATAGCAAATCTCTTACTAAATATATTTATAAGGGCACACGGGCAAATGAGATTGTTTTCATATCCTGTTTTTATCAAGTATTCACTAAGACGGTTGTACCTATTGCATTAAGGTGTACAATGAACGTCTTAGCTTTATTGAGTACATACTCTTTGATTTTGCTTTAGGCAATTTATATCCCTCAATGATTCATGTAAATTCCCATACAGATAAGCTGTTACTTCGTCTATTAGTCTCATAATGAGTTTTTCAGAAACTTCGAGACTTTCTAGGTAATAGAACGTTATTGTATCCATGACTGATGAGTATATTTTTTCATAGTCAAATCTCAGATTTATAAGGGAAACCTTATGCCACAAGATGTGTCTTATATCTAACAATTTTATTTTCTCATTTCGCTTTCTTACAAACACCCGTTTGTAACCTTCAGGGTTAACATCTTTTGGGTATGTATTATAGGTTCAAATATACCACACTTTTCAAGAAAATCCAATTCTTCTTGAATAGCATCTTTCTACTTTGGCCAATTATTTATTTGTCGACATTCATTTATGCTGTGTGGTTCATTGTAATCATCGCCCTTTGAAATTTCAATAGCTACTTCGTATGATAAATATGTCATTGATGATCATTTATTTGTGATTCCACATTTCTCTTATATGCATATAAAATATAGAGATCTCAATATTATTAGGTATCTTTTCCTCTTCAAGAGTTTGTGTAGTCACTTTTGGAACTCGTTTCTCTTCAGGGACATTATACTCTTCTTGAGTTTTAGAGAAAGTGGATCTATTGTTCATAATCTCTTCTGGAGCATTATGTATAACTTCTTTTGGAGCATTATTAGAGCATGATTTTTCATTTGATCTCCACTTCTGGGGAGCTGAATCTTTTGAACCTATAGGTCTATCACGTTACCGGCGTGCATTAAGAATTTGATTTTCACGTTGAGCGGTACGTGAGTATAGATGAGACAGAGTGGATGTATTCCACGATAATTCTCGTCATCATTCAGGAACAGATCGTACTTCATGTACGCTCTTCCCTCCCCCTAACAGCGGGTATATTGTCTCATTAAAATAACAATTCACAAATCATGCGGTAAAAACTATCATCGAGCAAAAGAATCTTCTAGTTCTTTAGTATATGCCCAAATGAATTGTTCGATGCATTATCGTGTACCATGGATATCCGAAATGGTCATGCCAAATCATAAAGATCATAGAACTTCTAGTTCATATGAGTAATTATGGATATTTATTATAAACCCCTAGGAGAGAGCATAAAGCTTTTCGAATGTATGCTTTTGGCATGAGACATTATTAATGCATTGATACTCCATAATCTTAAAATGATTTGTTAAAATATAATGGATTTCTTCTGGATCTATATAGATACAATGCATCATTTATACAAAAGTTTGTATCTCTTGATAACAAGATATCTGCTCTTCTGGAGCCTTCAATCAAGTTTGTAATACAAAAAATAATATTATCATTTGCATTAATTAATATTAAACTCAAAAACTAAGAACAATATATAAAAAATGAAAGCGCATTTCATATAATAAGGAAAAATATAAAAATATATATGATAAGTCTGATCCATACATCAAGTATGTGACCATAATTTTAAGCACCACATAAATAACAATTATTTTCCTTGTGTTAGGGGTTTGCTCTGCAAACATTTTCCCTTTAATTATGCTTTTGTTCAATAGCAATCCACTTCAAGTGGTTTGAGATATTTTACAAATTCTATGATTGTTCTGCTTTCAACTATATAAATCATGATCTCATCATTTTTGACGACAACTTCCATGGCGAATTATAAAAGAAAATGCATTTGCTTCAGGAAATGATGTTACGCCAATGAGTTGGGTTACATGATTTTTCTTCTATCGTTATTCGGCAACGAGAATATAAAATTGATACTCTCAATATTGTTACAACTGGAGCATATTTGAGGCATAATGGTGTGGACATTTCTCAATGAGATACTTTTCTTTATATCTTTTTCATCATGATGATGAAAGCTAATCATAATTTACATGTTCCTGCTGGGATATATGGATTCTTTTTTTTTTATTTAATCCTTCAAGGACTCATAAAAATTTCATAGATTTTGTATATTCCTACATACCCAAGTAGTCATTAATTTTATATAATCATTCAGGGATAATAAAATTGTATGTAGTCCTTCAGGGGTAAAATAAAATATTTTTGCATGGTCCTTCAGGAATCAATATAATCATAATTTTTTTTATACAATCCTTCAGGGATAAAATGAAATAAATAAAATTTTGCATGGTCCTACGGGGACACATTATTCATAACTTTTGCGTGGTCCTTCGGGAATCCATGTAAACATAATTTTTTTATTTCATTTGATCCTTCAAGGACCCAAAAAATATATCATACAACTTTTGTTTGGTCCTACAGGGATACGAACAATCATGATTTGTGTATATATATCCTTCAGGGATAAAAAAAAAATATTTAAACATACGAAAGTACATCAATAAAATATTATATCCAAATCGACATGTATATCAACCGTGCGTGCACACACACACACAAACCAAAAGGTCAAATTGACTTTTCTTTAGAGATATAGAACAGTATATCAAGATTAGATGATACTTTTTTTAAAAAAATAATCAAACTAGACATGTATGTGAATCCCAATTGAAATATTCAATGAATAATTATGCTGATTCATGTACATGTATAGTAAAGGCTTACTGTTGAGATAAGATCAAAATAATAAAAATAGACACTTAAACTAAACAAAATTTATAAACATAAGTTAGAATACATGGATATATTTTTTTTTATTTGGTCCTTCAAGGACGGCCCAAAAAAATATATATCATATAAAATTGATGATATATGAAATTGATGATATATATATCATATATATCCTCTGATCAAGATGCATCAATTGATGATATATGAAATTGTCAACACATCAAATATGTTGTAAACAAAGTAAATCATGATTATTTGAATCATCATGAACTCACCAGAATATATACCATAGCTTATAAAATAAAAAAATTTATCACTCCCTCTACAACAAAAATACATGAATAACAAATGATGCATTTAATTATTAAAGGCATGAGATTCATAATTCATGTTATTGTAGGCCGTAATCAGATATGAAAAATAAAAAAATACCATGCATAGACATATGATGAATAGACATTGATCATCAACCGAAATAACCATGAAAATAGTTAAATCAACTTGAGATGGCATAAGGAATAAATAAATAAAGGAATAACCATGAAAACTATTGTCACTAAAGGAATCGTGCTAATATTGAAATGAAGGCATGCAATAAGAAAAGCTTGGTGTTCCCAAACCCCATCAAAACCATCATCCTTCAAGAAAAAAATGTTGTTGTATGAATTAGCATTTACATACCCGAGGAATAACCAAAGAAGCTCATGGTTTATTTTAAAGTCTATATCAAATATCTTACTAAAAAAATGTTTGTAAAGAATTAGTACTTACACATAGAGCTTCTCTTGAAAAACAATGAAATAAATATTAGAACTCAGTAACATATGAAGGCAACAAACTTAATGGTGGAGTTGTATGCAAATGAACCAAAACTCACCAAAGAAAATACAAATCTTTGGGAATCTCTTTTACCTCTTGAGTGCTTGAAATAAACTAAGAACTTATTAATGCTGATAACGTGTTGTAAACTAAGTAGAATATAAACACATAAACAAAATACACAAACAAAATAGAGAAATAGAGAGAAGATTTATTCTTCAATTGTTGGTTGTGGAATACATGAGAGACCCCTCTATTTATAGGGTGCATGGAGGAATTCTAAAAGTGAGAAGTTACAAGTCCATAGAGGTGAGTGGGTACATAGTAGGGTGATTAATAGTGGGGGTTATGGAGTTGAAAAGTGGGGGAGGTTATGACTAGGAGGAGTGGTGGGTATCCACTATATTCACAACAATATATATATTTTAAATGGATTGAGGTTAGAGCTCGTCTATCACCACCAACCCAAATGTTGTCCCCCCAACCCAATAAAAATTTAAAACATTTTCTATTATGCACTCATCCGCACAAACTCAGTCATACTGGAGTATCTAATGTGACACAAGGTGTGTCACCCAAAAATTTTCAACTGCAATATTTTAAAAGTGACGCGACACACCTTGGGTCAAAGTAAATTATTCAGTTTGACACACTCTGATTCAAACCTTAGTGTCTACTGTGACCCAAGGTGTGTCGCCCAACACTATCCAATTGACAATAATTTAATTTTTTTTATTTATCATAAATATCATAAATACACAACAAATAAATATTATAAATAAACAACATTCACGTACATAGTCATATAAGTTAATTTAACATTAACAAATTCAATCTATCATACACATTCATAAATCTAATCATTCTTTTATCGTAAATGAAAACATATTATTGACATAATAGTCTTCATTGTTCAACATTCCCCATCAAATTCAATCAACCAACACATCCACATTATACTTTGGCTTTTGAACAATGTGTTGAGTAAAAATTGTACTAATATGGATGTGTTGGTTGGTTGAATTTGGATGTATGCATGTTCAACAGGGAATACTGTTATGTTAATAGTAAGTTTTCATTTGTAAAAAAAATAATGTATTGGATTTGTGAATGTGCATGTTGGATATGTGAAGGTTGAATTAACTTTTATGACTATGTATACGAATGTTGTTTTTTATGATATTTTATTTGTTGTGTATTTATGATATTTATGATGGATAAAAAAATTAACTTATTATTAATTTGATAGTGTTGGGCGACACACATTGGGTCATACTAGACATCCCAGTTTGACTCGGAGTATGTCAAACCGAACAACTTACGGTGACTCAAGGTGTGTCACATCAGTTCTAAAAATATCGTAATTGAAAAATTTTGAGTGACACACCTTAGGTCATAGTAAACACCCTAGTTTGACTCAGAGTATGTCAATCAAACAACTTATGATGATCTAAGATGTGTCGCGTCACTTTTAAAATATTGCAGTTGAAAAATTTTAGACGACACACCTTGGGTCACATTAGACATCCCAGTATGACTAAGTTTGTGTCAAGTGGGATTGATGTGATGAGTATCTAAAATAAAATGTTTTAACTTTTTATTGGATTGGGGGGAGAGCAATAGGTTTGGTGGGATTAGACCAACTCTAGTGGGTATATAGCCCCTTTACAAATTTCTCCAAACTTGTGGAAGAAGCTTGAGATCTTAGAAAGTTGATTGCTTTCTAATAAGAATAGAATCCAAAGAGGAATCCATATACACTGGTGATTTTGGAAATTAATGCCACTCATTGTGAGTATATTTTTTTCACTTTCCAAAAATAAAAATTCCCTTATTGTCAAAAAAATATGCAAACAACTTTTTTATATAAAATTAGATAGATTAAATAAAGGTGATTGAACAATGAAGAAATATCATAATAGGAAGAATTTCTTCAACCTCAACCTAACTAATTAAAGAAAAAAATTATAATCCAAAGCATCTTTGATGCTTGATGTATTAAAGAATCTTGACTAAAAGATTAGTATAACAAAAAAATTTGTATTTCCAATGTAGTGCGCACATTAAGCAATCAATGTTGATCATCAAATGTGGGATAGACTTTCATCTCAAGAGATTAGATGTTCTTTTTCTTTTTTCTTTTTTTTTTTTTTTTGGGGGGGGGGGGGGGGGGGGGGGGGGGGGGCGGGGGGTGTTTGATTAGTATTAAATTACTTCACACAGTATAGATAAGGGGGTCTATTGTTTTATTAACCTGTTAATCCAAATCCATTAAGCAATGCCCTTTGCAATTAATCCAAATCACACTAATCAACGTCCCAGTCTTGCATTTTGTTGATTTATTAGATAATTTTTAAAAGGACAATGTTTTTTTTTTGAAATGGTAGTTCTTTCATAACTAATCAAGGTTGAGTAATAAATGGGCTGAAATATAGGAGAATAGAAGACCGAAAACATAAGGATAGAAATTAAGAAAACCTAGCACCCTAACCCCTTGGAACTAAAATGTCATGGTCACTTGTCCTGCCTCCTAGCAACGCCGACGCCCCCTACCCTCCACAAGAAGTGTTGAAGACAGCATGCGTTGAAGCGTGGGGTGCAATAGGACCTTAACCCTCTACTCCGTCTTCATTCCGAAATACACCCCCAAGCTCCCACACGAGCCTCACGCCAATTAGAAATCTCCCTCAATCCTTCAACAGACGGAGGCATCTTGCCACAGATTTTCAAGATATACAGGCTGACCTTTGAATATTAATTCGTTGCGCGCACACCAAATGGAGCAGAGCCCTCAAGGGATGACAATTCGCCGAAATCGACTTTGAATGCATTTCTCACCTTGAGGAAGTGGCGAGTCCATAGTCTCCCACAATTCCTCCCGGGTTCGAAAGTCACATGTAAACACAGTTGAGTAGGTCCCAAATCGGCCCAAAATCGGCCTGATATAGCGCAGTTGAGTAGCAAGTGCTCTATCGTCTCTGGTTCGATCCCGCAAAATGAGCATTCTATGGGTGCATCTGGTCACCATTTCGCTCGGTGCACTTTAGTAAGGATGTGCCCTTGGAGAACTAGCCAGGTGAAGAGCTTGAATTTGCATGGCATTTTCCATTTTCATAATTTCGATGTACGTATGTCCATCGGCGGGTTGCTCTCCATCGACCTTGACCACCACTTATAGCCTTCTTTTATCGTGTATACCTCCCGGGGTGGCACTCCCCAAGTCAGCATGTCCAAAGTGTCCCTGTCGGGGCCTTGCGTAGGTAGGTCGTGAAGTAAAATGGTCACCTCTGCGACGTGGACGTTCGCAAGTGTAGGCGCCATTCGCCCCCCTCCTCCAGACCTTGCCATATGTTGCACACTACCTCCTCCTTGTCTTCAGCGGCCCCAAATAGATTCTGATAAGTGAGGCTGAACGGTGCCTCCCCGCACCATCTGTTGCGTCAGAATCTTATATAGGCTCTGTTCCCAAGTTTCCACCGAATGCTGATGAGAACTCCACTGCTAAACCCAGCCATCCCCTGGTTAGGATTGATGCTTGGCAGTTGGGACCCCGTGATCAGCGCGCCATGTTTCTCGCGCATCACCCGCACCCACATGGAAGACTCATTGGAGGACCATTTCCAGATCCATTTGGTGAAAAATGCCTTGTTCATCGCACCCAAGTCAAGAATTCTCAGTCCTCCTTTCTCTCGTGGTGTGCACAACTTATTCCATTTAACTAAGAAAGGACTATTGGAACTCCTGTTTGACCCCTTCCAGAAGAAACGACATTGTATTGAGTCGAGCTGTTTAAGGATGCCCTTTGGTACACGGAAAGTGGACAAGTAGAAGAGGGGTTGGTTGGAGAGGACCGCTCTGAGCAGTGTGAACTTCCCCCCAAGGCTAAGCGATCTGTTTTGCCACCCTTTGAGCCTCCTTTGCGTGCATTCGATCAATGGCCTCCAATCGGAACAGAGGAGTCGATGTTGCGAACTCTACATGCAGTTTTTTAAGAGGTTGCACATTCTTTTATTTTTTAAAGTTGTATACTTCATTTAAACACAGGGGCGAAGCCAGGGGGTGGGTTGGGCCCGGACCGCCCAAGGCATGTTGAAGGCATAGGTCAACAGGGTGTTTATTCATGCATGAATAAATGAATGGTTTTTGCATATACACCCTTCAAAAAACCTTATAATATAAAATACCCCTTTTTAAATTCTATTCCCAGGTTTTAAATTTTGCATCAATGCCTTTTTGAAGAATATTTTGCACATTAAATTTTGTAAGTATCCTTTTGAGCGGTATTGTTAAAAATAGTGATTTACTAGGGTTATTTTGACAAGATAAGAACTTTTCAAAATAATATATGCCAAAAATGTATTTGAAATGAGTGGGTATGTGTAGTCTGTTTGCATTCCGGATAGCATGCATACGTTTGAGTTTTTTAAAGTGTATACTTATAATAAAATATATTAATCTTTTATAGAAATGAAGTACTTATTCATATAAAATAAATGTATATCTTATGTACATTTTTTAAATGCATTAGATGTGGTAAATAAAAATAAGGATGCAAAAAATAGACTAAGTGTATTAGCACCCATTGAGATATGAGGTTTTCATTTTTTTATAAAAAAAAAATTGTGAAAAGCTTTGTTTTTGAAGCTTTATTTTTTCTATTTTTGTGATGGAATAATGAAATTTCTAAAAATTTCCTAGATCTTCTATAAGTTATTTTATATCATTATAAAACTATCTCAATTTCTTATTTTTTTTACTTTGAGCATTCGATCATTATACAACTGTCTTAATTTCATTTTAACTTATTATTGTATATCTATAATTATTTTTTTCATCTTGTTGATTCTCTTTGCCCTCTGCCCCCCCCCCCCCCCCCTGTTCTAATTTCTGGTTCCTCCCCTATTTAAACACATAACCTAAAAAAATATAGTATATATATATATATATATATAGTCCAACAACAAATTATTAGACCATGTATACAAATAACAAAAAATTACTTAATTATATAACGATACATATATCTCATTAATGAAATGAGATTGCATGTAAGACTACATGTGAAAATTGCATGGAACAAAAACCATTTTCTCCCTTGGTCTTATTAATCAAATGAAACTACATGTGAAGCTACATACAAAGGCTACTTGTAATTGGCAACCTCATTCAAAAATGCATTGTTACACTAATTGTTTTTATAGTCCAAATTACAATTTTATATACCTCATTAGAAATTCAGTGAAGCATATACCTTGTTAAGTAATATATATATATATATATATATATATATATATATATATATATATATATATATATATAGACTCGTGATTACGTGCGGTCGTCCGGTCGGTGCGGATTCGACGTGCGTCGTCCGATCGCGGGTCCATCGCATCGAACGGTCGGGTGCGATTCACGTCGACCGTTGGATGCGATGGACCCGCGATCGGACGACGCACATCCAATCCGCACCGTGCGGACGACCGCACGCTATCACTCGACTATATATATATATATATATATGGGTGATTACGTGCGGCGAACGGCGGGTGCGGCGTCGATTACAGGTCCATCGCATCGGATGGTCGGGTGCGATTCACGTCGACCGTTGGATGCGATGGACCCGCGATCGAACGGCCCACATCGCGGCCGCACCCGCTGTTCGCCGCACCTAATCGGTCGCGTGTGTGTGTGTGTGTGTGTATATATATATATATACAGTGGCGATGGGGTGCGGTCGTGCGACCGTGCACCTCGTCGTGCGCCCCTTACGTGGACCGTGTGATCGATGTTCTCGTCGATCGCACGATCGACGTGTTTTAAACACAGACCGTGCGATCGCGAGAACATCGATCACACGGTCCACGACTTGGGTGCACGACGGGGTGCACGGTCGCACGACCGCACCCCATCGGCTCCCTGTGTGTGTGTGTGTCATTAAATATTTTCTTACACTGCAGAAAAATGGGTTCATTTAACTCGAAATTGAGTGATATACACTGTTTATCAAATCATATACCTCTTTAAATAATTTTACTATATACATATAATCTGAGTTTTAATTGGTAAAAGTGAACTAGTAACATTTTCCTTCCAAATAGAAGAGAAAAAACAATGGACCGGATCGCTTGTTGGGCCTGACTTCGAGCACGTAGAGCCGCAGTGATGGCCCAATAAGCCTAAACAAGTAACAAAGGTGGTTCAATATTATATGAGCTCCAGTATATATTTCTGCAACGCCTTTTTTCCAGCACCAATTTCAATCATATATATCTCGATAATGTCATATGCTTACACTAATGATGTATATGTCTCATTAGAAACTTTTTATATTTTTTTATAAATGAATCTATGCAATTCATTAGATGAGGTATATTACATAACATTTTCTATATTAAATATATGATCATTTTAAAAAGGGAATTTTAGTTTAAGTCCCCGTAAACTATCGAATTTAGCGATCGATCCCTCACTTCTTCATATTTTGGTTTTAGTCCCTACATTTAAATGATAATTTAGGAATAGGTCCCTCCCAGGGACTAAAAAACAAACTTAATAATTTAGGAATAAGTCCCTCCCAGGGGCTTATTCCTAAATTATCATTTAAATGTAGGGACTAAAACCAAAATATGAAGAAGTGAGGGATCGATCGCTAAATTTGATAGTTTACGGGGACTTAAAGCTAAAAATTCCTTTTAAAAATTTATTTTGCATTGTGAGACTATTTTTCAATAGGTGTTATACAGTAGTCTAAACATACTTCCTTTTTTTTAAAGTTTGAATTTTGTTAGACAAATATATTTAATAACACATGATGACACAAATGATTTTGTGATGATTGTGTGCATCCGAAGTTTTTTCAACTTGCATTTGAGTTGCTCATGCTCATAATTCTAAGAACAACGTATGTGCACAAAAAAAAAAAGCAAATTTCTAAATTAAACAGGAAAATGGTCTTCCACACTGAAAATAATCCATTATAATAAGTAGTATTATAACATTTTAATCGAATGTATGTGAAACTAACACTGTAAAGGTAAACCCTGGTATATATACTTTCTTATTTATGTCGGGATGCATTTTACATTTTAATATTAGCACATTAAACAAAATCATACAATAGAACACTTCATCATTTTTAATTCACCATTCAAATAATCAAGATAAAATATTTCTCTCAATCCTTTTTCTTAAATAGTTCGTTTCTCAAAAATCATCTTCTACTAGATGAATGCAAAGCATCACATTATTTATATATATGTACACACATAAATAAATATGTATTTATATATATATGTATACATGTGTACATATAAATATATAATGTGTGGACGGTTAAAAGCATTTACATATTTTTGCAGACAAACTTGTGGAAGAAGTTTGAGATCTTAGAAAGTTGGATTGCTTTCCAAGAACTGAAGCCAAAGAGGATTCCATGTACTGGTGATTTGGAAATTAATGCCATTCATTGTGAGCATATTTTTTTCACTTTTCAATAATAAAAATTCTTCTCCATGTCAAAAAAAAATATGCAAACTTCTTTTCCTTATAAAATTAGATAGATTACATAAAGGTGATTGAACAATGGAGAAAAATCATTATAGGAGAATTCCTTCAACCTCAACCTAACTAATAAAAAAAAATTATAATCCAAAGCATCTTTGATGCTTGATGTATTAAAGAATCTTGACTAAACACTACCTAAGATTAGTATAAGCAAAAAAAATTTGTGTTTTCAATGTAGTGCGCACATTAACTAATCAATGTTGCTTTATCTTCAAATGTGGATAGACTTTCATCTCAAGAGCCTAGATGTTATTTTTTGAGGGGTGGGGTTCTAAGTATTGATATGGTTCACACAGTATAGGAAATAGGGAGGGGGCCAATTGTTTTATTAATCAGTTAATCCAAATCCCATTAAGCAATTCCGCTTGCAAATTAATTAATCCAAAACCCAGTATAAGCAATGTCCTAATCTTGTATTTTTGTTGATTAATTAGATAATTTTTAAAATGACAATGTTAGGGCTTGCTCTCCCTTATACTTCTCACATTCTTTGATTTAAACAAGTACTCAAAAAAATATAACATATATAAATCCAACAAATTTTTGTACATTTTATATGAATAACAAAACATATATCTCGTTAGCAAAATAAGATTGCATGCGTGGTTACATATAAAAATTAAGTGTAACAAACATCTTTTTCTCTTTTAATCTTATTAGCACAATAAGACTGCAAGTGAGGCTACACACAAATACTACTTGTAAGGGGCACCCTCTTTTAAAAAATGGTTCCATTTAGCCTCAAATGCCCTCAATGTGATCTTACATGGAAAGCAACCCCCAAACAAAAATAAACAATCAAATGAGCCCACAATATTAAGCAGTGCTACATGTAAGAAGAGAGGGTACAGTAGGGCAACATTCTGACATCCCACTATCACATTCAATCATTCATCACAAACAAAATAAACAAACCAAAAGGCTAAGATCCCAATGAAAAGACTTACACACACACACATTCCCATTTTCAGGAGAGTCCAATTATTCCAATGTCCTTTAATTTAAAAAAATTTGCAGAATAACAACAACAATACAGACCATAAAACAGGAACAAAGGGAGACTACCTTTCCCCATTACACCTTTAATTTATATCCCAATCCCCTCTCCTCCTGCTAAATTAAGCTGTTTCATAACACACTAATTCTTCCCCACTAAACAAGTAGCCAAATTTAGCACCTGTTCCTGTTCTCTTGACCCACCTATTGATACAAATATATATAAATATGTCAATCATCAATTCTTAAACATAATTATTATCAGTTACAAATCATTTTGTTTTATAGCTGTCACAGCAAAGCTATGTCTTTTGTAAGGGCCTCTCCTCCCTCCTTTTTCTTTCTTTCTTTTCTCCTTTGCTTTGCTTTACTTACCCATAATAATTGAAGTCATAGTGGTCATCAAATACAGATCTTTTTCTTTTCATTTAAATCTCCCTAGCTATCATTCCTACTGATTTCCTCCTCCTCCTCCTCCTGCTTCTTCTTCTTCTTCTTCTTCTTCTTCTTCTTCTTCGTCTTCTCTCTACCTGTAAGCCCCTCCAAAGTTTGGAGTCCAGAAATCTGCGGTGGTCTCATTAGTTACTGCGAAGGTGCTAGAGATCGGTACGAGGCAAAGACCTCGGCTCCTGAGATCTCGTTTCGGTCCTTCCCCGTCTTTTGATCTTTCAGAACTCTGTGTAACAAAACCCAAGTTTAAAATCATTTCATATCTTTCATAGTGAGATGAGTAGTAGTGATAATTAAAGAGAGGAGATGGCAGAATCCCTCAGCTTTGGTCAGTCTCCATTGAAAGACTGAAACATGTACAAAGACTGTCTAAAACTGATAGGAACAGTATCACATCCCTAAAGAGAGTGTGTTCAATACCTGGTGTTGGTGGTGGTGGTGTTGCATGGGAGGTACACTTTTCATGTATGGTGTGCTTAAATTCTGAAATATCAAACAAAGAACTAACAATTAGGACCATATGTTAATAAGGGCCTTTTGTATTCAATAACAAGATATATAAAGTGTAATTTACATTGACTTGATCATGGAGGAACTTGATGTAGTCGATCGCCTCATAGAGAACCGATGCTGTATCAGTCTAATGAGATCATACAAACAAGAAGAAAAATTAATCTCATTGAGTTAGATCAATCACACAACTTGAGATCTTCACACATAACACAATCAAGAGATTCACCTTTCCAAAAGGCGAAACCAGTTGCTGGAGTGCAGTGACCCTGTCTCCCAATTTTTCTTTCCTGACCTATAAAAAGAAACTAATCTTTAAAAAAAACCTTCCATCCATGTCTCCTTGATCTAAGGCTTTGTTATAGATTCTTCGTACCTTAAAAGTAGGTAAAGACGACGGTGTCTCGATCCGAGGCTTCTTCATTGTAGGCTCACAGCTACTCTTCTTCGAGCTCGAACTCGAGTCGCTCTGGATCGTAAACAATAATTAAATTTTCATAAATTTCAAACATAAAATAAAACTTTATTATGCGATACCGCCAATGGTGTTTCTCTTACCTTCGAAGCCGAATTGTTGCTACAATTAGGCTTCTCTTCAAAGACCTGTCCGAGGAATTTCGGAGTGCTAGGCCTGAATTCGTTCATCGCAACCGATGAGGCATTCCAATAGGGGGTGTTATTGGAGAATTGCAATTGATTCTGTTGTTGTTGTTGTTGATGATGATGATGATGTTGATGTTGTTTCAAGTGCAACTTCGGCCACGATTGTGGCAAGAACTCGCTAGGGTTAGTGCAATAAGGCGATCGGGCATTCGATTCGGGCTCGAACATGCCTTGTATAAGATGATTTGAAGGGAAACCATAAGAAACTGAAGAACCCGTTGAAAACCTGTTAATGGGTAGTCCCTGACAAGTCACAGGAGGATCATCTGCAGCTGTGGAAGAGCTGAAGTGGGTCTGATCTATCAAGAAAGATTGGTTCATCTCCTTGAAAGCCTCCTCAGAAGCATCTTCAAAGATTCTGAGACCCCAATCTTTAGTGATCTGATTTGATTCACTGTTTCTACTGCGAAAACCAAAACATCAAAAAATTCAAAATACAGACCATATAATATAAGGGTCATATGTGTTAAAAAAACAATACTTAACAGTAAGGCCTGATTCCAATCCATCATCGCCGCCGCCGGAGCCATCAAGTCCATCGAATCGGATGGTGCGCACGAGATGGAGACGGCGGTCTCATCGCATGATGAAGACCTCCCTTTGATGGGTTGCTCAGTCAACCAGTTGAAAACTCCGCCGCCGCCAACGATGCCTGTGTCGTTTATGGCGGCGGAGCAAGACATGGAAGATGGTGGTGGAGGTGGAGCTGTTCTCACCATGTTCCACCAGTTGTTGTTGGTGCATATACTGCTTTGAAACTCATCTGCCATGGCTGCACCTTCAGTTTTAATTTGTTGGTGTTAGTGAAGGCTTTTTATGTGCGCTCTCTCTCTCTCTCTCTCTAATCTCTATGTGTGGGTGGGGGTTTTTTTTTTTTTTGGAGGAATAAATGATGGAAATGAAGAAGAATGTTTGGTATATATATTAGAAGAAACAATGGGGGGGGGGGGGGGGTGTGAACCGGTTAAGCAGGTTTGACGTTTGAGAATTTTTTAGGGTTTATTTATATTTTTATTTTGATATTATATAGTTTTGTGATTTGTGGGTTAGCAAGAGTTGGACATTGAAATGATGCGACAAGGATGATAAGATTTGCTTTAGTGGGAGAATTGCCACGTCAGCAGGAATAATTCTTTTTGAAACAAGTTTTTATTATTATTATTATTAACCCCTCTTCTTGTTTTTCAGAACATCTTTTTTAACAGTGGTTTATTTGTTTGGTGTAAAAAAAATTAAGTTAGTTGATTATGAAGATACTTATAAAAATGAAGGGTAAATGTATTAAAACCCCTGAAATTTTTGAAACAAGCAAAATCACCCTCTGAAGTTCAAAAACATGCATTTACATCTCTTGTTGTTAAATTTTCTATTCATATGGAACAAAACTATTTTAAAATTATTATTTTACCATTTAATTAATTTTTTAAATATCCCAAGAAAATTTGTGAATATTAATTAATAAAATAATTAACTCTTCAAGTGTATATGAATGCATTTTATGTGAGAATTAATTCACAATAACTAATTAAAAGATGAAAACAAGATAATGATTTAATTGAAATGATAAAACTGAAAATCTAATTATAGGGGGTGTGAGTGCATGTGTTTCAATACCAAGAAGTGTTTTTACAGGTTTTAAAAATTTTAGGGGATCTAAACGCATTTTACCCTTAAATGAATGATAAAGTACAATTGATGTATAACAATATAGAAGCTACTAATAATCACACAATGCGTGCATGATAAAAATGGATTCAAGGATGAAAGGATTTAAAATATAACCACTAATACAATATTGCTTTCTCTCCTTATGCCTCTCTTTCTTCTTTCCTACTCTCAGATTTTGTAAGTCGAATTTAGAAATAAAATTAAATAGCAAAATCCAAAATATGCAAGAACATAATTTGCAGTTAAATTGGACGGTTTAAATTTTAAAATTAAATGAGACAAAAAAAATACGATTTTAACTCATAAATTATGTGCAACCCCACCTTATAGTATCATTTTGTTGATCAATTATATTTTTGTGAGATGAAGTATATTTTTTTTTATAAATGGACATATGCCTTTATTAAATTATATATTTTAATTTTATATGAAAGTGCATATTTATTACATGAAGCATAAACTTTTTAGAAAAATCAAAGGGTATTATCCCTTGCATTATCCAAAAATTCATAAAGGTTTCCACATACGAATCTCTTCAAAATATATGTATGGATGTGTGCCTTTTTTTTTCGAGGAAGTTCTATCAGACACTGATTTATCACATGACAACATGAGGACACCATATACACTTTTGGGTAAGTCTGTACATTAATTTTTTGAAAAATGTTTCTCTCAAAAACTTTAATTTGGATTCGAGCGATCCCATCTCAAAACTATTTATCTGTACTATAAAATTTGTTCATGTTTTTAGTGGAATATGTTTCATGACATTGGATTTCATTTCCCATGTGCAAAAAGGAATCAAGGAAAAAAAGCTGACAGACTTTATTATTCATTACAAAAAAAATAATTAGTTATGAGTAATTATTTATAATTCAATTTCTACAGACTTTTTTTTGACACTTTAAAATGTATGTAATAAAATGATGAAGTTGTACTTTAGCAGTACATAGTACCAGTACCATCTTATATTTCGAATGCCAAACCATCATAATGCATAGATGCTACAAATCATTGATGTACTCCTGTTTTAAACAAATATTCATATCAGAAATTTATTAATATTTTAGTCATTTTTATATAAAAAAATAAAATAAACTATCTATGATAATCTGTATATATGGTTGAAAAACCCATTTTGTTTTGACAATTTAATACAATCACATTTGTCCTGCAATGCAATTTTTTGTACAATAGAACTAATAAGTCTCATGGATGCAATACAAACAACAAAAGGAATCCACTTAAAGATTATTTTTAAATTTATATATTTAAAACAATCATAAGAATTCAAGATTAGAAAAATAAATGGGCATGGTCCTCAGAATTTATTTGTTGAATTAGTAATTTGAGATGTAAAATAATTAAAAAAAACATTTAGATCTAGATTATAAATTAATTGCATGAATTGTCAATCATTTTAATTAATAGGCTTCACTACTATATTTTGTCTATGACAGTAATAATTATGTATAATTATTGTAATCATAGCTTATTGTTTGACAGGAGTATTTGCAATCAAGAGATCACAATTTTGAGTCTTAATATTTACCTCCCAAAAAAACAATTTGAGTATAAATTTTTTTTTTTCAAAGTTAAACCACACAAACAAGATAAAAGATCAATTTTGTTCACACACATATTCTAATCGACCAACACAAAATATTTCTATGCCTTCTATATGTGTCACAAAGAATCACATAAATTATAGATTAACATACTTCATGTGCTTATCACATGAGATTTATGATATTTTTACTTTAAGCTCACTAAACACTAATGAATTACATCCAATTTTAATTAGATCTCATTTTCTAAACTCAAATATTAAATAACATAACTAGTTTTTTTTTTGGGTTAAAACCAACAAAATATGCTGACTTCCAAAAGCCCAAATGAAGGAAGTTTAGGTTTACAAATCCACCATAAACAGAGTGTAAAGCCCCCAACTAATATTTAGTCTTTGATAAATATTAATCCCACACTGGTTTTATATAATAATACCATTATATAAATTTCTGTTGATCAAAGTTTTGTTATTATGTTAACAGCCCCCCCCCCCCCCCCCCCCCCCCCCCTACATGGGGCACAGTATACCTAAACAGTCCACCAAACAATCGGGACCGCACACAAATTTATGATGTGACATTCTCGTAAATCCAAACCGTTTGATCAATGATCCAACCGACGAGTCCATGAGGCGGCGCCAGGTGGAGGAGACAGAATGACGTCACGCTTACCAATCCAGCAAGTCAACGTGGGTCCCACGTGGCATGCGCGCGTGCGTCAGACACTGAGTGCAGGGTCAAATGCTTCGATAACGACTCGGTCCCTTTGCCCTTTCAGTACTGACAACACCAATAAAGGTGGTCTTCGTGTGGTTAGATCTGCACCGTGCGTTCAAGATCGGACGGTTGATTTGGTGTGTTGGGGGTGGGGGGGGGGGGGGGGAGGGTTAGGCTCAGTTTAGCGTTAATTTTTATTCTTTTTTAGTTGGATAAATGAGTATGATAAATGAGTAGGAGGACAGTTTATTTTTGTTTGGAATAAACTGAAGATAGTTGTCCCAATTTTAAAATGAAAATGATGATATTTTATTTGATTTAAATGTGTGATAGCATTTATATCTATTTTTTATTTAAATTTAAAAAATGTAAGTATAAACAAAATTTAATGATTTTTTATCTTAAAAAATTAGAACAATTTATTTTTAAAATTTTAATCACTTGTCAAACTAGCTCGTATTGTTTGAACACAAAAAAAAAATTGTATTTGGTGTTCTTCATTAATGTATTGATTCATATCTATTGCAACTCGATTTATGAAAATGAGAGATTTAATTTTTGGACCAGAGTTGTCAAATTTAACTTTAGTAATTCACATGAAGAGCTTGTGTAGATTTGATTGTTTGTTTGTTTTTTTTTAATAGATGTGTAGATTTGAAAGGTTGGTCACTCTTTGGACGCCTAGTTGATTTGGGTCTTCAAAGTCTTTGGTTGATTTATGTTCTCGTTGAAATGCAAAAGTTGGGGGGTGGGGATGGTGAAATGTGAAAGTGTGTAAAAGTGTGACACATGTAACCATTGTTGTATTATTGGGCAAGCTAGAGGCCACAAATGGGCGTTGTTGTTCTTGTTTTGATGTATGGAAAGCTGACAGTGCAGGTGGGTGTACAAATTAAAATGACAGGCATGCACTTCTTCTTGTTCATATGTACTGTTTTTTTGGTTTGTTATTTGAAGATTGTGATTTGAAAACGATGTGTAACATTGAGTCCACCCTGGCATTTTATTGTCTTCCTCGTTAGTGGTGGTTGTGGCTAATATTAAAGAGAAGAATTTTTTTTTTTGTTATGTAGGGAAAAAATGATGAGGTTGGAAATGGTGTCATAAGGAGTAAATAAAAGAAGAAATTAAAGCAAATGTGTGTTGTGTAGGTTCAAAGCATTGAATATAACTCTTTTACTGTTAACCTTCATTTGGGGGGAGTGGAAAAAAGGGAACAATAAGTTCAATAGAGAATTTTTTTTTAAAAAAAAGTAAATTTTTACATTATAATGTCTAGGTAATATAACATAAGCTAAGACTCCGTTTGGGTGCAACGTCTGAGGTTGTCGCATTGGGGAAAGTGAGAGAAAAATGTAGAAGCGTTGTTTTGTCGCATCGACAAAGTCGACAAAAAATACTTATACAATGCAAACACTACACATCAAACACGGAAGCTATATTTCCGTTTGTTTCGGAGGTTTGTGTCTGCCAACATTTGCCGACGTAAACACGGGCGGGACGAGGAGCCAAACGGACCCTAAAGAAATTAAATGATTGACATAGATGTTGATACGTTAGACACTCTTACAAATACAAAAATATAAAATTAATGATAACCAAATAAGAAGAATGTAATTAAATAGAATATATATCTTAAAAGCTTTCTTTCAACAAAAAAAATAGCCAATCCTTCCTGCTAAAAGGGAATGAAAATTGTGTGTTCACTTTTAAAGAATTATATATCATACAATATTAAGCACAAGTATCTGCGTTAATTTTTTTTTTTTTTTTTTTTTTTTTTGCAGGAAGTAGAATTACTCTTGGTTGGATTACAATAGGATTTTTTTAAAAATGTTTGTGCCATTTTTTCATATTCAAACTAAAGAGTGGACAAGAACTTTAGTTTACAATGTTACAATAATGTAGGTAGTGAAATATACAACTTTTAACAAAAGTGTTCAAGGACAGTCAAAATCATCTTCAGGTTGATCAACTATGATGAAGTGAATCACTCCACCTATATTCTCCAACACACACGTGATTTTTCTTTATGCTTCATTTGAAACGGGTTTGAACAACAACTTAAAGACATTGTTTGAAAACAAGTTTTACAAAAACATTAAAACAATTTTTTAAAATAGATTATGTAAAAAAAAAATATTTTTATTAGATTCCTGAAAAACTGATTTTTCGCTTAATGTCTTCAAAAAGTTGACATTGTTGATGATACATAAAAACAAATTTTCATTAAATGTGATTCCTGCAAAATCAGAATCTCCAAAAGCTACCAAACATGTTTCCAAATGCCACTCAGTGATGAAAACCATTGCAATCAAATTGAAGCAGAGAAGATAAAAAACAAATACACAATTAAACAAAGAGAAGATTTATGTGGTTTGCCTATGTAAAAGGAAGATGAAAGAGAGTATTTCATTATTTTTGTGGATTATAAATTGTGTTGGAGTTGGGAATCTTTCTCCATCTCAAATCCTAAGACTACTAATCTTTGGTATGAAAACTTTAATTAAAAATTAGTATGTATACTAGAAACACATTATCCAATGCCCCCGCCCCATATATACAGAAACTACAAAAACTATCATTGCATGTGAAAAATACACATGCACAAAAAAATGGTTAAAATTATATATCATTTTAGGGGAGTTGTCCTACTTCACCCTCAACAATCTAACTGCATTTCATCCATTTGGTTGGAGGAAGAATAATCTCATATAATTACGTTTGGATAACGTAAAATAAGTCTTGATAATTATTCTAATGGAGGGTTGGAATAGCCTATATATCCATGCCTTATTAAATTAAACCCCTAAAAAAAGCATGAATTCCCGTTTGGAAGGAGGGTTAAGGGGGTATAAGGGTAGTATAAGGTGGGGTAAGAATGGATATAGGGAAAATTGATGTTTGTTTAATGAGTATAACTTGGTATTACTATGCAAATATAAATGAGTATAAGAGAGTATAACGATTCTAAGTAATCCCTGGGATAAGCTTATACCCATCTTATCTATTCTCATGAGAGGTGGGGATACAAAACGTTTCAAAATTGAATTTTTTTAGAAAAATGAATTCTAATTCTAAACCAACTTTATAAATCCAACTAGAGTCCGGATCAAGTCTAATATTATCAGTATCTACCCTCAGTATCAAACTGCACAGTCTATGAATCGAATTATAAGACCTATGAATTGAACTACACAGTTAATTGTTAGTGCTGATCACATTATCTATACAATTTGATTCATAATTGTGTAATTCGATTTATTGGTGTGCAGTTGTCTTACGGATCCGGACTCATCCAACTACCACCAGTGACGCCATGGTGACGCCATATGAGGCCTAAAGAGAGAGAAGACGCGTATTTTATGGGCAAGAAAGAAGAAAAAATAAAAATAAAATAAATAAAAGGTGGTGGTGAGAGAGAATGGTGAGTGGACTTATGACCTGACTCTTCCTTTGTTTTAGGGGGGTCAGAGTGGTGGGAGAGACAGTACGCGTGTCGGTCAGCCATAGATTCGCACGTGCGCGTGGACCCGACTTTGACGGGGGGAGGAGACGCCGACACACGACCAAAGTGGTGTTGACCCAATTTTATGTCAGCCGCCTCTGTTTTTGTTTTCCGACGTTGCTTAGATTGTGTGGTTGAATTTTTTTCGTTCATATTTTAGTCAAACCTGTTATAAATTGCACAACGTTTTCCATGAAAGCCAAGAAGTCTGTCCACAAAATGATTTTTTTTTGGGATCTTGTTTAACTAGTTAAGAATTATTTATGAATAGTGATATTAGAAATCAGAATTATATTATTAGGATATTTTTTTGCACCAACATCAATATTAACATTACTAATTGTTAAGAATCCCCTCAATTAGAATAGTTGAACTTATTATATTATTTTTGGTTGGTAAGACGTTGAAAATCACTTAGTGGCTTGTACACTACGAATTATATCTTTTAGCCCTTGTTTGGATGCCGGATAAACTTTAGATAACATTGGATAATCTGGATAAAATTTTAAAGCCGTTTGAAAAACCCGGATAAACCCAAATAAAATATGCCAGAATAAACGGATATAAAGTGATATATGGATTCCAATCAATCCCTAGAATAAAATTTATCATAGGTTATTCCACTAAAAGAATAAGTGGACCCACTATCAAATCAATTGTCATCACCTCTTATAAATCACCTGTCAAATCAACTATCATTACTTTTTTATCTATTATAAATCTTTATCCATACTTTATTCACATTTTACCAAAACAACAAAATATTTATTCTTACGATTCCTAAGGAAAATAATTCAAAACACAACAAACACAAAATCAATTTATCCTTATTTATACTCACTTCCGCTCAGATAAATAAATACTTAAGAATAAATGATATTATGTATCCAAACGGGGCTTAGAGTTGGAGTTACATATGTAAACAATTATTTTAGAACCATCATAGCTCATGAACCCAGGACTTTTACAACCACACGTTTGTAATCAATTCTTAATTGAATTTGTTTATGAGGCTGCTTTTGGTGGATAATGTTGGGTTTTCTTCCATAAAAAATATGTTTCATAATAATGTTATATCAAAGATTTTATCTCATCACCTTTTATTTTTCTAAATGGTATTAAATATTTTTATTCCCACAATCAATAAAATAATTATATACGAGCTACCTAAGTGGAATTACTTGTGAATTGACCATTGTTTTTAGAGATAAGCACGCTTCATTTCATCAAACCAAATGAATATTAAGCTATTTGTCTTACTCATAATCTTAAGCAAACATAAGTAAAAGAAGAAAAAAAAGGATCAATTATTCTTCACGCGTGGCATTAGTTTATTATACTAGCTTTAGCAAAGTCAATTTAGCTTTCTTTCTTTTATACATTAAAAAAGAACAACAAATCTTCAACACGTTTATTGTGCATAAAGAAAGAACAACAAATCTTCAACACGTTTATTGTCCATAAAGAAAGACCAAACAACCATTATATCAGGACTACATGTCTTTCTCATGAGAACAATGAGGATTTTGTTATATATTGTGGAGTCTGATAATGTGCGTAGAGGATTGTTGGCGCTACACAGGGTCTTTCGTGTATTGACTTTTTTGGGTCTTTCGTGTATTGACTTTTTTGTCCTTAAGTATAAAATGGCATCTCATATTTTTCATTAGGCTTTAGGATTTTTATTTTTTGGGGTAACCATTGTAAAAATTTCTCGTTCATAGTGAATTGATCTCTGGTGTGTTCCTTAGACGTAGGTAAGATTTGTCAAACCACGTAATTCTCTGTGTCTTTCATTCGATGTGTTTGTTTATTCATTTGATTGATTGTATCCCAAGATCCAGAAATTCGTAACAGATTTCAGTACGTAAATGCTAATTGTAATCTAACAGAGGGGACCCACGTGGATTCAATTGTTACCACTAATGAACTTTGAGAACTTAAAAAATTGCAAAGAGAGAAGAGTGGGCAGATCTTGTTTTTGACAAGTATATTTGGTAACACAAAAGTCATAAAGCATGCTTTTTTGACACATAATTTTTTATTTTTTCATAAACGGATATATATATAATTCATTGAAATAGTCGTTCTATTTTTCATAAAGATACATGTTGAAGTATAAATTTTATTTGTAAAAACATCAAAGTATGTGGATTAGAGAATGCACGCAAGACTGACCTTTATATTATCATATAATAAAACCCTTTATAGAGTACAAACAATCTCTCTTTGTATTATCATATAATAAAACCCTTTATAGAGTACAAATAATTTCAGGCTCTCTTGGTACATGGACATGTGGTTCTCACATATACATTTCATCTTCACCAACCTATTCTAAAACTCCTTTTTTAAAGAGTTACCTTTCAAGGCCTACTTCTATATATCTATACATCTAGATTGACCTATTTGAAATCATTTTTATGAGATTTGAAAACTCAGAAACAAATTTCAGTGGATCTCCCTTTTTTTCTTTTCCCTTAATGTGACATTGTTAACAATCATTGGGTGTGTAGATTTCTTAGCTTTGGGGGCTGACACAAGCTCATTGACCCTTATTGATTCAGCATTCTTTAGGTCATAAGTGGGGACCAAAATTTATCAAATTTTCCCTCTCCCTTTCAAATTTTAGGAGCCTCTGAGGGACATGATAAATGGAGTGTCATCCATGCATGTTTCCCTACCTAGTGTTAATTTGCAAGTTCATGTTTAGAGGGTAATTTATGTAACAAATCAATCCTACTAAACCACAATGTTAATCACTGTTCAGTTGAAAATAATTGATCATCCCCATAAGAATTTTTTTTGTAAAATAATTAAAGCTTTCAAATTAATAGTCTGAGCTCTAGGCCTTAGAATTATACTTGTTCTAGAATCTAATGGTCCATCCCTATGATTAGACAAATGTAATCAATTAAATAAAATTAAATAAGAAAATCAGTTCAATATAGATTCTGATCCTGCAACATTTTTGTTAATCTTTGAATATATATGTACATTTCAATTTTAATTAGTTTATATACACAAGAAATCAGATTAAAAATGTCACAAGCATTACACATAATGCAAAGCTTTTTTTATTAATATTGAATGGAATTCAACTTCTTGTTAGATGTAAAATCTTTTAAATTCGTTTATTAATAGATGGATCTAAAAGATATCTACATATAAATTAAGTTAATTGGAAAATTTTTGCATCTGTAATACTATCTGATTTATTAACTAATCACTACAAAAAGTATCCGTTTTTCAATTAGACAATGCAGATATTAGGTTTCTGTCAGCAAACACACTAGTTCAGAATCTAAAAACACAAAAAATTATATCTTGAATTGTTCTATATATTAAGCCAGCAAATCAAGGTCAATTTTAGGTTAATACAACGCGCTCCATGACATCAACATTGCATCATAATCACCACATTTATATGTGGACCACATCTTTCTTTAAATTCTTCGTTCGCGTTGATTAGAACAGCTTAAAATCCATTGACTCAAGTAGAATTATCGACAGCATTTTGTCGGATCTCATGATGGTATAAGATGGAGACTGTGAGAGATAGGTTGGACCTACTGCTTAAACAGTCTCTTTTTTTTTTCTATTTGTTCATCATTGCCATTGAAAGCAGATACCATGTTCATACTTTGTTTTCCTGCAGAAACATCTCTTTAATCCTCAAGGACACACTTTGTTTACAAGCTTAGACTGAATGCATTTTTTTTAGTTGCAATGAGAGCCACATTTGATTTAATATGCCCTTTTCAAGGTTGCCCCACTAAAGCATTGCCCTTTTAGATTGCGTGAGATTCCTCTAGTAATTATGAATTTCCTTTTTTCAAAGAACATAAATACAGTTAAATCTTAGGACGCTCTCACGATCAATATTCCTTGCAGTCTCTTTTGCAACCTTCACTTTTTTTTAATCTTGTATATATTTTTCATTGTAAAAGTTATACGTTCTTTTCATTAAAGTATATATATATATATTTCAGTTTTTGTAAAAATATTCAAAACTCGTTCTACAAAAAAAGAACTGCAGAAATGACTATACTTGGACATTTTCCTAAAGGTTGCTGTTGATGGTTTTGATTTCAGTAATTAAGGTTAGGTGGTCCCATATAATGAATCTCAAAATTAGCTTACTAAGTAAGTAAAGGCTTGTCTACGAATCATAGTATTATGTACTACAATTAAGAGCGCGCGCACGAGGTTTGGATAATCATCTACAGTTTAGGTGGTCCATACTTCAATAATGCACTGTCTTCCAACATGTATGTAGAATTATGTGGATGAAACATAAAGGTCAGAAAAGCAAATACTGAAAGCTTGGAAAGTACATGCATTATTGTAAGTATCAGTGAATAATGGGGTATTATCACAATGGGTATGATGACCTGCAACACCTTTTATAAGGCAAAAACATACAACCAATTGACTTGTAATATAATGATAGTTTGCATGAATTTATAACTAAAACCTATTACTGAAAGCAACCAATCCAAATACCATATAGTCTAATGAATTGTCTCCTGCAATTAGTAGTTTAGGTAACGGCAAATAGTTTTTAATCCCTTCTATGTATATTATTATATCTTAATTATGTTTAAAAAAATTACATATACTGTCCAAAATAATGAAATGTAGTAGAGAAAGCATATGTAGATATAAAGAAAGATTTGACATTATGTTTTATAAATATTTTATTAGTTCATCTCATTATTAATTTGCATTATATAAAAATTTCAGGATTTCATCATGTGGAACATCATATTCTTAATTTTTTCTCTATGTTTTACCTGACTATTAGTAACAATATATGCACACAAATAATTAATGTCATCAGTGATGATCTTTTTATTATTAATTAATGCTCATACTTCACCCAAATCTATGCCATCGAATGCACTGAATCAATTGACTGACCATTTAAAAACACATAGTTGCACATTTGTTTTGTCTCTTCTTACAAATTTCAGTCATTAACAACTCAATAAAGTTGTCAATTTGTTCATAAAATTTTATTTCAACTATGTAAATGAGAGGTTGAGATTGTTCAACCAAATTGGCAAACAAAACCATGCTACAGATCAACATAAACAATTAATAAACCTGCCAAATCTTTTAATTTTTAATTTGCATAATCTAAGGATGTTGGGCATCCATGCAATATTTTTATCAGTTTGAGACGAGAATCAAAACCTAAGTTTTCATAAGACGCGCAAGCAGACAATAAATTAGTTAAGGTTGTAGTACTTGTAGCACACAAAATCCAAATAGAGAAATAAAAAGAGGCTTCAACTGCTCTGAAAGAGGTTTCACCTGCTTTATCTAAAATCTGAGAATCTAGGCTACCTAAAATCAGAAAACTGATCGATCAGTTGGTAGCGACATTCGAATTGTCGCGTCTCTATTAAATTAAGAGAAAATTTGAAAACATGGTTTGGGTGATGCAAGAAGCCAAACAGTTTCAAATGTGTTTTTAAACACCCAAAATTTTGAATGATTAATTAGAAAGTGTGATTCGATTTTTCAGTTATGAATATCATTTCCAAACAGTTTTTCAAAAAACAGAACAAATATGCTTTCTTAGAATCAAGTTTCTTCAAAAGCACACAAAAAAAATGATTTCTTATAATCAAACCATGTTCCCAAACACATCATAAGGCTTTGTTTGGAATTGATTTTTAAGCCCATGTTCATGTAAGTTGTTCTCAGCCAGTCTTTTTTCATAAAAGCTAATGTGATATAATTTTTTTTATAAATGCTGTTTTTGTTGACTTTTAATACACAAAAATCAAAATCTGAACCAAAAATTAAATTTTTTAAAAAAATTTAAAACGTAGAATCCCCAATTTAACAATTGGTACGAAACTGGACCAGAAGATGTATATAATATGTTTATTGGAACTGGTTCTTTTTATACATGGCAAGAGTCAAATCCATGAAAGCAACAGAAACCAGTAATCTATTATAGGTTAGTTAGGAAATTATCTGATGATGGATTTGTATCTGAAACCTTAGTGAAGTTGATTCACACTCTGACGAATTCAAGTGGACTTTGGATATATAGAGTTTTGGTGCAGTGAAGTAATTGGAACCTAACCTCTTGGAAGTACTCCAAACTGAAAGGACTTTTAAAATGGAGATTTTTGCATCAGTACATGACATGGATTCAGAAGGACCTTTAATTAAATAATAAAAGTCATGTGAGTCCCTATTTATAGGATATAGGATGTCTTGCCTTACATAGGAATTCATTTGTTTTTTTCAATTTGTGACAAGGATCGAGCATGACAATTTGAAATATACCAAAAGGCTTGCTTAGGGATTTTTTTTATTTATTTATAAACTGTTTAATTATCTAGACTTTGATCTATGCTTAAAGAATTACTTTTAGCTCCCGGTTGAGGTGAGACATGGTCATATTTGTGATGGATTGATATTCTGATATAGATAACTATCTAGACAGTTTTTATTTGGTTACATTTTTTGTATTATTTAATCATTATTTTTTTCTTTAGTATTTTAATTTGTTTGGTTGTATAAGGCATAATATATTATTCTTGTTCCCCTTTGGAATTACTATTAGTCAATGTTTGGATATAGAATAAGACTTATTGTGGGGTATACAGTTATATCAGCATAAGTGGATATAGCAGTAGAATAAGTGAATTTGTATTTGGTTGTGTTTTGAATTATTCTCATTGAGAAACGTAACAATAAAATTTATGTTGTTTAGATAACATGTGAATAAAATGTGGATAAAGATTTATAAAAATTAAAAAATAATGATAGTCAATTTGACATGTGATTTATAGAATTATAGGAGGTGATGACAATTGATTTGAGATATGTTCATGTATTCTTTGGGTAGAATAACGTGTATTTCAAATGTTGAATGAAATCCATATACCATTTTATACTAATTTATTCTAACATAGGTTATCTCAGGGTATTCTCTACATTCAAACACTAAAAAATATTTATTCTGCATTATTTCAGATTATTCCGTGGCCTATTCCTTATCCAAACAGAAGCTTAGGGTTTATTTTAACTTATCTTGGTATAGTTATCGAAGTTTATACATTATTCCTAACCAAACATTTCTTCTTCTGTTTTTATTTTTATTTTTTTATTTTTTTTTATTTTTTTTTGGCTATTTCCGACTTATCTAACCAGTACCATTATTCCATCCAAATGGGAATTTAAATAATAATGTCCCATTTTGCATTCACAGGGTCTTAGCCAGTCCAAGCATGTCTGGATGATCATTTGTTACCAAAATATCCAAATGGGAGTGTCCGGAGACATGGCATTATAAGATTTTATTGACTGTACTTAGATGGTGGTCCGAGCTGAGTACTGACCATGTATACTTGTTCCGAGTTATTCAACTTGGGTACAACTTGAGTCGGGTCCAACTCGAATTCAACGGATTAAATCTGATTTTTATACAGGTTGGATTCTAAAAATTGAGTTCGGGTTGATAAATTCGGGTTGTCTATACAACATCAGGTTGAGTTCGGGTTGACATCATAGACAACCCAACTCGAATCCATAATAAACACTCACATGATATTCTAAATGGATCATTGATACTTTATTCTTAACTTTAATCTCTACCATTTGATCAATATATGTGTGTGTGTGTATATATATACATATAGAGAAATACATATATTTTGTGGACTTAAATTTTTTTAGTGGGTGATTAATTTTTGTAAAATATGTATTTTTTTAATTAAAAGTTAGGCTTGAAAATCGGGTATTGTGAGTTGGTTCGGGTTACTACGAGCCGGGTTCGGGTTACTACGAGCCGGGTTCGGGTTAAAATTCTTGGGTTAAAATTCAAGTTGAGTCGGGATAAAGTTGAACACCTTGAACTTCGGGTTGGGGATCAACTCCAACCCAACCTATCTGAGTTACAGCTGTAGTGTTGAGAACTTATATATTTTTAGTATATTATTACATACAATCATGTTTTCAATCACGTGTTTTGAATTTTTAAAATAATATACTTAATCTAATAAGATACATTGTTTTTAGTGAAATTGTGGACATATCCATTCATTTAAAATTAACCACGTCAAAATGGTGATGATGAGAAACAGAGGAATAAAACATAGGAAAAAAAGAAAAATAGAGTGCGAGAGACCATGTTCAAATGGATAATCTGATAAGGTATATGCTTTTATAAAAAGTGAAACATATGCTTCAATGAATTGCATGAAATTTCTATTGTAACATTTACCTCTTTATTGTAAATATATATTTCAATGATTTTCTATCAATGCATGTAGAACTAGAATTAGGGCTGGAAAAAAATTGTGTAACAACACTCTTTTTTATAAGTAAGTGTTTTCATGCCGTTGTGAGAGAGAGAGTTAGGTATGTAGCCCCTATACTAAGTTTATAATTTAGAAAAATAGTAATTAAATCTCTCTTTCCTCTTTATAATCATATGCAATAAATATATTGAACCATGTAAATATTTTCTCAACTACAGGTGTGTTTTTCTTTCTTCTTTAATTCGTCATTTGAATACGAATAAAAATGTAAACGATTTCAATATGGGTCTACAAAAACAAAAATAAAAGATACAGGAGAGGATAAAAGTCCTAAAACATGACCTTCTGATATGAATATCTTTGTCCTGGAAGATTTCATGTACATCACATATCATGATTAATTGGGATTTTGGTTGACCTTTAAAATTCATATATTCAAGCAGAAGTCAAGATTTTGATCCACAAAATCTTGGGGTCTTCTTTTCAATGTCAAAAGAAAAGAAGATCTAACAATCTAATATACCTTCATGTCTAGTCCACTACCAATGAATGGATAAAGCAAAGGAGAGAATTAGAAGATCCTTATTTCCAAATTGTTCTTTTTATAAGGTCCAGGTTCACTAATAAGTCTTACTCCTTAATAATGGATGACTTCAAGAAAAATTAGGCATACATCACTGTTACATGTGTTCTTCTGTTCTTTATGAGGAGAATAAACTCGAAAATTAAAAGGTGAATCAGGGCCGGCCCTAAGATTGACTAAAAAGAATTGGGCCCTAGGCGAAATCTAGAAATGGAGACCCTAACATAATAAATATTTTATTTTTACTATAATACATAGATAAATATATATATATAATATGAAAAATAACTTGTAAACCGGTCAATATGATATTTGTTTGTTTGTAAATCACACAAATAAAATCTCAATAAAATGGGAACAAAATAAATATTAACCAATAATAAAACACAAAACCCTTATAAAATAGGGAATGAAAAACAAAAAATATATATATTAGAACTAACAAAAAAGAGAATAACAAAAAACTACCGAAGATCAATAAAAAAAGAAAAAAAAACTAAAGTTTCATTTTTATAAATCAAATCAAATAATAGATAATACAAATCACAATTAAATAGGAACAAAACAACTAAACTAGAAATATGGATAAGTTTTTTAATGTAAGATAAATATTTTTAAAAAAAATCCAATAAATTAGGGATGAATATTATTTTTTTTTAATTCATGGGCCCTCCAAATGTGAGGGCCCTAGGTAACCACTTTGGTTGCCTATGCTCAGGCCGACCCTAAAGATGATGTCTAATGTCTTTGTCCCTTGTTTATGGAAATTTTGATGTCTAGTATTCAAAATTCACCCTTTGGCATGTGAAGGCATGCATTTTACTATAATGTTACAATAATTCCGATTACACTAGATATATATATATATATATATATATATATATATATATATATATATATATATATATATAGTCGTGATATTATACGGTCGTGCGGTCGGTGCGGTCGCGATCACGGGCCGTCGATCACTGATCCATCGCATCGGACGGTCGGGTGCGATTCATGTCGACCGTTGGATGCGATGGACCCGCGATCGGATGGCCCGCGATCACGACCGCATATTATCGAAAATCTATATATATATATATATATATATATATATATATATATATATATATATATATATATATATATATGAAATGCACTGGAGCATTTTTATTTTGAAAAAATAAAAAAATTTACAACCTCATACACTATACGATAAAGCCCATACATGTCTGTAATAACTGTGACTTTTAGGACGTAATTAACCTATTTTTATGGTGTGTTAGTATTCTAAATTTTTAATAATTTGGCATGGTTAGATTCCTCGTTTCATTGGCTTTCCAACGCTTCATACGGATTGTAAATCGGATGCGTATAGGTCAAGTTATGGTCTAAACCATAACATGGTATCAGATAGTGTCTAACGGATCTTATAGGTGCCGTCGGGCACCTAGGCGACGGATATTATAGGTACCGTCGAGAATCTGGGAGATGGCTCTTGATAGATCCATCGGATAGTCATGCGACGAGCTCAATAAGAGCCGTCAATCTGGGCGAAATTCGATTTCAAATTTGGTTCGTTTTTTTGAAAGAAACAAGTGCATTAATCAGGATTAATGCGAATCATTGGTGTCGTAATTGTGTCCCCACGTGTATGAGAGGCTTATAAACCCCTTTTTCTGTCTCTTGTCTTGAAACCCTAGAAATTTCAAACCCTAAAAGAACTTCTTCTTCTTGATTTCGGTCACATTGTTGAGGAGCTCGGGAAGGGTTCGATTCAAGGGTTCTTGTGAATATTTCTTTTTGTTTATGAAGAATTTTGTTATTTATAAACTTACTTTAAGAAGTTTCTCGTTTTATAATTTTGTTCTCAAGATTTTCAAATAATGAGAAAGGGTTTTTCTTCAATGATCTCGCATGATTTCGGGTCTTTCTTTTTTAACAATGATGTGAGGAGGATTTCGTGGTGTTTTGTAAGTTTTAATTATAATATTAGGTCTTACATGTATATACTCAAATTTTAGATATTTTCTTAGTTTTTCCTATTAGATTTGTATGATACTTCAGATGATTTAATTGAGTTTTCAGATCTGATGTTATAGCTAGGGTACTATAATATTTTTATATGTTTTATAAGTCTTTCATGTAAAAAGGAATATGTTTAAATATATATGTCGTTTAGATCTATTTATTTTAAGAAGAATTGTGTTTTGATCCGTTAAGCCTTGTTTTTTAAACTTCTTATGCTTAGATCCAAATCAATGATGTGTTTTCTTGATTTTTAAAGATTTAAACGTCGATCCATGTTTATATTTGTACCCATGATAAATCTAGAGTTTTCGATGAGATTTCAATAAATTTTGATTTGGTTTTTAATCGGATTTTCGTATGTATGATTTGATTCGATATCGATTTTCGGTTTAACAAACGTTTTTAAAACGACTCGTGTTTTGTTTCAATGGTAGCATGTTCAAAGTATTTTACAAAAAAATAAAGTTTAGGGATTTGTGCTTCTGCCTCGGGACGGCCCTATAGGAGCCATCGGCATGTTCGGGACGGCTCCCAGAGGAGCCAACGGTTTTCTAAGGGACGGCCTAGTATGAGCCATCGTGTGTGCTTCGGATGGTCCCTATGGGATCCGTCGGGTTGGTCAGTGACAGTCCCTGTGGGCGCCATCGGTTTCTGTGTGTATGGACATATCGAGTTCCGTACGGTTTGCACGTATTGTAATCAATTCATATTGTTTCTTACCAGATTAGATTTACTGTAAGACTTGGATTTGGGTTGCGAGTCGTTGACTGAAAGTGAGTGGGTCTAGTCTCTATGTCGATTTCGAAACTAGTTATATTATATCATATTCGCATCATGCATATGTTTTGAATAAAATTGCTATTTTGAGTATGAAATACATGAGCATGACATTACGTTTGAAACATTATTTTTCGTATGAATTATATGTTGGATAAAATGTTATTATTGCATGCAAACTATGAATTGTTGAAATAAATCTTGCATGCATATCATACGTCTGTGTGACACATGTCTACTAACATCGTCTGCGTGATGACCGGTCTACGTGACCCAGTCCAGTGGGACCTTGTCTGCGTGATGACCGGTCTGCGTGACCAGACTCTAGATGGAGCATCTTTCGACTGCGTGCTATACGGGCATGCGTGTCTGTTGCATCATACGCATCATGTAGTTGATATGAGATTTGTGGCTATCCCTCTAATGAGATACATTATGTTTTGTCGTTATATTTGAGAAAATTATATGTATATGTTATATTCCAATATATCGGATTTCCGTGGAATTTTCATAATATTTTATTGTTATTATTATTGAGACGGTATAAGTCCATTCACTGAGCGTGTGGTAGTTCACCCCTCTTTTCCCCAACTTTTCAGAGTAGTTGTTGGTGATCGTCGCTCGTGGTGAGGCGTCGACGATTTAGTTCGCATTTTATTTTCGTTGTATCGTAGGTGTTGAATAAGCATTCTTCTTGGCATGTAGTGGAAGTCCTTAGCCTTATCAGCAAAACTAGAGGAGTTATTAGTATTTAAATAAAGAACTCGTGTGTATTCATTTAAACTTATGAATGAATTATTGAGATCATGTAGTTTGTTTATGTTTTAAATAGTTGATAGTTAATGAGTTATTATATTACTCGTTATTCTGTTATTGGTTTTGTAGTGACGCACCGTATCGCATGCCTTAATAGAGGATAATGGGTACGGGGGTGTTACAATGTCGTAGTATTTGATTAATTAGATATGAAATTGTAAAACGGATTGAGTGTGTCAACGCTCAATTTTTTTTTAAAATGTATATACTTTATGTAATAAAATATATTTTTTCATAAAAGAAAGACATACTCTATGAATTGAAGAAGTGAAAAATTATAGACTTTTGTTTAAAATATATCTCATTGGACATACATGAATATACGCCAAGAGTGTAAAGTGACTCTTGAAAGATAAAGTTCCATGTTGGTTTAGGTGATGGTAGGAGTGTAATTTGGTCAATTTGGTTCTACTTTTTACAAACCCAGATTGAACCAAACTATAATCACATATAATAAAAAATCAATCCAAAAATCCAAAACTGAACCGAACTGAATCTTGTTTGGTTAACCCAAATTAAACCGAACCGAATCGAACAGTTAAAGATAAACATATATATACTTTTTTTTCCTATCAATTTGGGTTGGTTATAATTTTTTTAGGAGTTGGTTACAATTTTATATAAATATCAAAATACTATGATTGATGGTATAAATTTGTATTTATTTTTTATGAATATTAATGGTATAACAACAATATAATATTTTATATAAAAAGAATGATCTAAATCATATTGATTACCAATAACCATTTGATGAGAGATTCAAACTTAAGTAAGCTATGTTATAATAGCATGCATTGTTTGTCCTCATAAGAGACTTATTTATCCCTGATAGCTATACTAGGAGAATAAATGTGGCTTGTCAATGGATCAGGTCCGGATCAGGTCAGGGTGGACCCGGACTCGACCAGTTTGATTGTTGGGTCCTTCTAGTCAAATTCATATCAAGTCTTAAGTCAGGTCGGGTCGGGTCAATTCATTAACATGCCTAGGTTAGACAAATAGAAATCAAAGAACTTCTTAAGTGCTTACAATGACTTCATTTGCTCTTTTTTTTAATAGAATCCAATGTGTTATAAATAGTTATTTACTATTGTGATTTTTTAATGTTTTATAATGGAAACATTTGAAATACGATTTGAATTATTATATTTTTACATGAAGTTAAAAGGTTGTAAAAATATTTTAAATTGTTAAAATTTTAAATGATTATTCAATATTTAATAATAAATGTTGGATTGGATCATGAGTATTGGATTATATCATAAATATAAAAAAAATTACATAATATTTGAGTTGGGTCCATCAGGTCTAGAAGATCAGGTTGGGGTGGACCCAGACCCGACCTATTTTAATTGTCGGGTTCTTCGGATCGGATATGTACTCTCCTGTGTGAGAGGGTGAAGAACTCTTCCTCTCAGGGGTTGGTTCCTCTGCTTTAAAAATACATCATTTTTATTTTTTTTATATACGGATGGGGTGAATAACCAATGGGGTGGAAATAATGCCCCCATCAATTTGATTTGTTCCAATAAAAACCACCGTTCGATCTGTGACCTTCTTATTAGGAATCTCTATCAGACGGTCCCGAATCTCCTGGTCTAAAACCCCTAAATCTTCGATAAATTTAGGGTTTTGTTGTGACGGATGAAGTGAATCCTCCATCAGAGTTCCTCCGAATCCTTTCCTTCGGTCATCCATGGCGGGATCTCAGACTCAGGTGAACAAGTCCCACAAGACCAGATTCGCTTCCAAGGGCTCCCGTCACGTCCATCGCACCTCTCTCCAAGGTTTTCCTCCCCCCCCCCCACCCCAATCACTCATTGTTTCCTTGGATTCTCTTCGTTTTTTGACCTTTCGTTTGTTATATTTCGTCTGCAGTGAAGAATAAAATCGCCAAACCCGAACGATGCGGCTCGAAAGGCAGTCGAAAGGATCGAATTCACATGAAGAAAATGGTATCCTTTGATTTATCTTTTTTTTTTTTTTTGCAATTTTATTTGATAGTCTTCGTTTTATATTGGATTCTGTTGAAAATGATGGATCTTTTCGCTTCTGGGTTAGGTGCGAGACCAGAAGCGGGCGGCAGTGTTGAAGGAAAAGAGAGCATCGAGCGGTTCGTCGAGCCTTCCTCGTGTCATTGTGAGTTTTCTGTTCACATGTACTCACATTGCCCCCTCCGAATGTTTATGCCCCCGTTTGGAACCAATTTTCAAGAACAACTTTTTCATAAATTAACACATAAAAACTAAATTCCGATGCTAAAAATTTAAAAGCACTCATGGAACTGATTATCTGAAAACTAATTTTGCAGAAGCATAATCAGTTTGATAATTGTTTCCAAATGAGGCCTTAGTGTTTGGAAGTGAGGCTGCATGCTACATATCTATAGTGGATTTTTGAAGTTGTTTTATCGAAAATTTGACTTATCGATTTCAGATGGCCACTAAATTGGATGGTTGGAAGCCTGAGCATTGGATATAACATTTATAAATTTATAATCCAGTCTTTAGTTGATTTTTCCAGTGAGAGTTGACAACCTTGGGCTCACATAATGGCTCACAAACCCTGTGCACCTGATGAACTTAGGAAAATTTGAACTTCGGAGTAAACCTATCCTTCTAGTCGATGAGCCAACCCATGTGGGGTTAACTTGGGTGACAATTAAATGCACATTATGAACATAGTCACAGTTAGTGTACTTCAAATATTTGCCTCTTCTTAGTTCAGTACGTGTACATTCGTAAATCAAATGTGATAAGTTTGGAAAAAGTATGGAAATTAAACTATCTTCTAGATGCATTCCGTCATTAGTATAAAACATTGCATACACAATTTTCTGGGGTGTTAGATTGGCTTTTTAAGTTATGAAGAATTTAATTTGGGTTGTTGAAAAATTGGTGCTTGTTCAAGCAGATGTTTTGCATGGTCAATCTAAGTTGATGCATTGGTAAAACGCATTGGATGTTTTTTTTTTTTTTTATCTTTAAACGGTAGGCCTTTATCTTCTATTCATCATAGGGACAAAAGCCCAAATTGGGGAAATACAAAGAAAGAAAGGGAGATACGCATTGGATGTTTGGTTGTCAAAACTGTGTTGTGTCTTTGGAAACTGATTAGATGTGTTGTTCACCAATTTCACTTTCATCTTAATGTCATCCTCAGCTATCTTTTATTGAGTTTCTTCAGTGCGTGAATCTTACATTATAATTTATCAGCTAAATCTGTGCTTGTAATTTTATCCTATTTGTGTATGTTGACAGGTTCTTTTTGGTCTTTCTGCCTCTGTAAACCCAAATGCACTTGCAAGAGATATTTTGATGATGCTCTCAGCAGACAACTCTGAACCTACATCTACCACTGTCGCTTCTTCCGTTTACAAAATAAGAACAACGGTAGGTTCGAAGATCACATTTTTTCCATGGATCTTATGTTCATCATTTGCCATTTTGGCTATTTTGTATCCTATTTAATTTTTCTGTTTTTCTTTTAAATGTGTCATGTGAGCTATGTGATATGTATTCATTAATATTTTGTGGTTGATATTATGAAGGTTTTGGTGGCACCTCATGGGGATCTACTGTCATGCATGGAAATGGCAAAGGTATGTATCTTCCAAAGAAATATATTTTTGTGGTCTTTATAAACTTCTTTATGTTGTACTTTTATTTTTGAATCGCTACTCATGAATCCTTCTCCATCCTTAGGTTGCTGATCTTATTGCATTTGTCGCATCAGGAAGCTATCTGGAGGATGGGGTCTCATCCAGTAATCACATTGATTCATTCGGAAGGCAATGCCTTTCTGTGTTTAGAGCTATGGGTTTACCAAGTACTGTTGTCTTGGTTCGGGTGGGTCCATAGTTTCAGGCATTATGCTCGCCAGAAGTTTTTAGCTGTAAGCTGAAACCATTTATTTTATTTTGTTTTTGACCTACTTGCTCCTAGGATCTTCCCATGGACCTGAAGAAAAAACATGATTTGAAGAAGCTTTGCGTTTCTTCTCTTGCTTCTGAATTTCCGGATGACTGCAAATTTTTTCCAGCAGATACAAAGGATGAACTTCATAAGGTATGGCATTTTATGTTCATTGATTAGTGGCTGGATTAAAAGTCAGGATACAATAATTAATTTCATGAAAATTTTCTGTAATGAAGGATTATGAATGTAGTTATAGTTACTCTGATCTTGAGGTTGTCTTTTCTGTCTTTTCACTTGGGAAAAGATTGTGTATTCCTTAATTGCAGTTTCTTATTCTCAGTTTCTGTTGTGATGCAGTTCATGTGGCTCTTCAAAGAGCAGCGCCTTTCAGTTCCTCATTGGAGGAGCCATAGACCTTACCTTTGGGCTCAAGAGGTAGTCACAAGTCCAGATAAAATTCATCATGGGGAAAATTACTGCCCATCTTAGCATTTTAGAACTCATAGTATGCATTTTAGTACTTCATAACAATTTTGATAATTCACATTCTTGCACCCGGCTTAGGCCCCATTTGATAGTTGGCTTGGGTTTGGAGGGCTTAACCTTGGATTTGAATGTTTGATATGTCCAGGGCTTCCAAAGTTCCATCTTCAAAAAAACCATTAAGGATCATTTTGTTAAGCTCATTTCAGGTGTTGATCTATGCAAGCAATATTTTATTAAGATTGTCATCTGTCTTGGGATTTTCTCCCATCTTTATCCTTTGAAACACTCCCCTTCATCATATCCCAATTCCACTAAAAATATATTAAAGAAGTTAATTTTCTAGAAGCAATTGCCTTCATTTAATCGAGGTTTTTAAGTACATTAAAGAACAATCCTTTCACTATACTGTAAATATTGAGTTTGACAGAAGATGTGTCAACGAGTGGATGTATTCAAATTCATTTTACATGATATTGATTGTGTGGTCACTTAGATTCAGAGACTTATTTGAAATATTGTGTGCCATTTGTCTATTATCCAACAACCTTCGTCTTATATCTGATTGAATATGCACATCAGGTTGATTTGGTCGCTGATGATGGGGAGCCAGGAAAATGTTCCTTGCTCATGTCTGGCTATGTTCGTGCTCACAATTTCTCCATTAATCAGCTGGTAACTTGTTCATTCTTTTCAATTATCTCTGTAGCTAATTATACCTGCCTACATGTACTCATTGTGTTTCAAAGCAGGTCCATGTTTCAGGTGCAGGGGATTTTCAACTATGCAAGATCGATATCCTCAAAGATCCATTTCTTATAAATGAACGAAAAGATAAAAATGCAATGGATGCAGATGATGTACAGGGTTTACAGGTGTTGTCTTTCTTATTTCATAGATGAGATCCAGTAGTTGGACATTGCAACTCCTGTTTCCCACTCTTTTCCCTTGTTCATGTATTGGATTGCCATTTATGGATGTACTTATTGCATGTGTCATGGATGTGTGTGCAGATTGTTCAATCTCTACTTCCTGATCCTTCAAAGCAAGAACCTTTAATCATGGAAAATGTTCCTGATCCGCTTTCTGGTGAACAAGTGAGCCCTGAGGCTTTTTTTACTACTATGTTTTTCACGCCTTATCTTCTCTCTCTCCCTCTCTCTCTCTCTCACACACACACACCAAAAAAACAAAAACTTTGGTATTAACCTTTGCAATGCTAGTAAGCTCTCCAAGCCTCCATAATTTTTTTACTACAGATATATGCTTTCATTTAACTCGTAGCATCTTAGGAAGTGAAAGTGTCATCATGTGTTTACTGCATTTTATATATTTTCCATACTCTCTTGTGTATGTCATTCCCAAATTGTTAAATCACATGAGTTACCTGGCATGAAGCTCTACTCACAAAATCAGTGCTGTAACCATCCATACAGACAAGTGGCAGTTTCTGTTAAGTCAACCATTTATAACGTATGATTGAAGGCTCGACAGCTTTTCCATTTTAATGTTGATTTTGAAATAGATGGTGAATGGGTGTAAAACATATGTGGGACTAGAGACATAATGTCCTTCAATATTTCACTACGTTGAGCTACTCTTGCCCAACAGAAAGCATTACCACCATTCTGAAATAACAGAACAACTGAATGAAGCATTAAGATTTTTATCATTTGTTAGATGTTGGTCATTGGTGTTTTGTTAACATTCTCATTATTTCATGGGTATTCCATTTACTTTCTCAAATTTCCGTCAACTATTTTAACTTGCTAACATAGTTTCTTGGTTAAAATTTTTTAATTTTTTCATCATAGAACTTTTCTTTAACTTACATTCATGCTTAGCCTTAATTGAATACAAAGTAAATTATAAACCTAACCGTTCCCTTTGTGCACACTGAATGAAATTTCTCGTGATACAATAATAGCTGATTAACAATGTGATTTCTTGGATTAGACTTGGCCTACGGAAGAAGAGATGGCTGATGCTGATTCTATTAACAAAAGAAAAATGCTCAAGAAGAAAACTGTTCCTCGAGGTACCTCAGATTATCAGGTAATTATGGTCAGAGCGCTGTCAATATGTTTTGCTAGATGCCCGCATGCATGAGAAGTGCTTACCTAGGGATAAGCATATTGGTTCCTACTAATATTGCAGGCTGCTTGGATTGTGGAAGATTCTGATGGGGAACATTCAGGAACTGAGGAGGATGAAACTGATGGCATGGTACTAGATGATGAAGAAGATGATCAAGACAGAGATCATTCAGATATTGATGATGATCAAGTTTCTATTTCATTCTCCACAAAGGAATATGATGAAGAAACTGAACCTGGAGCGGCTATGACTGTGAGTTTTAACTTTCTTATCATTGAAAATGCTCATACACACATTATATAATTAAATGGAAGAAAACATATCTTGTAAATTAAAATAGGATTTTGTACATTTAACTTCCAACCATTGGGCAAAAAAAGCAAATGTTATGTTGAGTTACATTTCTTTTCATCAGGTTCTAAAAAGGTTATCACATTTTTTGTTATCTATTACAATAAACTTGTCATAGAGACAGACTCATAATTCTCTTTTGAGTTGATCCGTTTTCCAGCATCATGGGTTATATTGGTTCCCTGGGGATGATATTGGAAGTTTTTCTCTGCCTGGAGCCACCCTATATTCCTTTTGCCCTTTTACTTTTGTTTTAATACATTGTTTGGATATCCCTCATCTCCTTTTGTTTGAGGGACAACATTTTTAGTAAGATTGTTCCTACCCTGTTTCATCAAATAATTTTTTTTCTTCTTTTCATGGTAGATAGAACACCCTTCCATTCCAACAGGAATGCTGGTTTTGATTAACAGCCGTAAAATATATTAGATTGACGGATGATTTCTGTGAAGAATTGGTATATATATATAAGGATTGTTTGACACTGATGTTGATTTTGAGATTTCTGATGGATATTAACTCTCTTATCTCTGTTAGGATGATGAGCATTTGACAAAGGAGCAGATAGAAGCAGAGATTCAGAAGATCAAAGATGCTCATGCTGAAGATGAGGGTAAATATAATACTTCTATCATGAATGTTACAGTTAGAACCTGTAGTTCATTTCAAATTAAGAATATCATATTAGTTCTTCAATGAGACATTGACACCAATTGTGTGTCATTCTATCAGCACTTTAGTTCATGATTTTTTTTCTGTCCAATTAATACCTATATAATTGCTTTCTCATCGAGGCACCTGGAAAGATACAAGTATACAACCTTCATTGTGTTCCAGCCAATGTTTGTGATATATCAATATATATATCACAAATAATATTTTTCGTGATAATCTATCCCCGTTAACTTGAAGTCATGGATTCGTTTGTCTGTACATCATGTTTTGCTTGTGCAATTTTACATTTAGAAAATTGTTATTGTTGGATTCAGAATTTCCAGATGAAGTAGATACACCTGTAGACGTTCCCGCAAGAAAGCGTTTTGCTAGGTATAGAGGCCTCAAGTCTTTTAGGACCTCTACATGGGACCCCAAAGTGAGTATAGTATATAACAATTGTTATTTGAAAGAGTATTATTACTGGGATTCCACTTAGTCTTATTGAATTGTATCACATTACCTTTTAAAATCTCATCGTTGCCTGATTATTTTCAGGAATCTCTGCCACCTGAATATGCAAGAATATTTGCATTTGACAATTTTATGAGGACACAAAAGCATGTCCTGTCAAAGTTATCAGACATGGATAATGGGAGCATTGATGAATGTGTTGCAGTTGGCTCTTATGTGCGGTTGCATATAAAACAAGTCCCAGTGGATGCTGCCTCCAAGCTGCTTGAACTCTCAAAATCTTTACCATTGGTAGCTTGTGGCCTTTTGCAGCATGAGTCTAAGATGTCTGTACTTCACTTCGGGTATGATTCTCTGATCAGTAAAATGCCATAAGTACTGTATATTGCTGTTGATCATATATTGCTATTGTAAGGTATAGTTATTGCATTTTATATGTTTAGCACTTAACAATGTGATTATATAGCTAATTGGGCAGTGAAAAACCATGATTTGAATGATGGAGCCTTAGCAACCAAAGTTTCCCCCCGTCATATATTTATATTCTTTATGTAAACATTTAGTGTAGATGCTTACCATGTGTGATTTATGTTATTCTTGCTTGCCTTCTTTTGGTCCTCATTTATACAAAATGTAATCCATCAAAACAAAAGTTTAGGATGGTAGTTTATTATTTGGTAAATTCTTATTTGTTTGGCCTGCTACTATTCTAATGTCATTTTAGATTTTATTGTTTCTTTCCACCCTGGTAGCCAGCATAGAGTGGATGGATTAAAATATCTGTTAGGGTCTTTCTTGTTAGATGAGCAGTGATCCCCAAGTCTTACCAGTAATGCTAGACGAGTAGACGGTGTGTTATTGTGGACGTAGTGGTGCTCTCTGACGCGTGGCTCCAAATCTATCTGGTCCAAGGATATCTGATAAGTTGGTGGTTTATGGTTTCCACATTGCAACAGCACATGGGGCACACAGTGGCCATCCTCCACCTCTTCATTAGGTTCTCCAGTGTGAGAGTTCTTTTGTGCATCACCAGCTCTAAGAAACCTCTAGTTTTATTGGGGAACCCTCCAAAGCAGACTATCTTGTCAGGAACCCAGTTTATTTCGTGATGTGCAATGGAATCTAAGCTGTTCATTTGAAGAAATAAAAAAAAAAAATTCATGCAATTTCATTGCAAATCTTAATATAAAGTAAGAAATGTGAATCCTCCTGAATATGATGCTTCTTCATGTTCTATTGTGCATACAACTAATAACTCTTCAAACCCTTTATGAACTTGTTATGAACTTGATAATTAGTTTCAAATAGATTTTCTATGTATTATTCTAACTTTTAGATCTTCACTTGAATTTACTAGACATGCATTTAGTTCTCTCTCTTTTTAGCATTGCAAATATGTATCTTGCAAAAAATGGACTTGCAATGGTGTAGTCATATTTCTTGCCCTTTCCATATACAAATGGTAATTTTTTGGATATTTTGCAGCATAAGAAAGCATGACTCATATGATAATCCGATCAAAGCTAAAGAGGAACTATTGTTTCATGTTGGGTTTCGTCAATTCATTGCAAGGTAACTTTCAACGATGCCAATATGGTTCTCAGTCAAAATCTTGCTTATATGGCTAATGTTCTCTTTTTATTGAAAGAAATATTTAATTTCTTTCCAGGCCAGTTTTCTCTTCCAACAATATTAATTCAGACAAGCATAAGATGGAGAAATTTCTACACCCAGGGCGGTTTTCTGTAGCTTCTGTTTATGGGCCAATTTCTTTTCCTCCTCTGCCTTTGATTGCCATGAAAATCAGGCAAGGGGAGGCACCTTCTATTGCTGCAATTGGTTCGTTGAGAAAGGCGGACCCAGACAGGATAATTTTAAAGAGAATCATCTTGACTGGGTAAGTTATTTATATTTTGCTGTGCTCATTAGTTTTTCAAGAAATCAGACGTATGGTGCCTGATTGAGAACTTCCTGATATCATAATGAGGAGTTCACCTTTGTTTTTGGAGGACAGACACCTATGTCAGCCTCCCTGTAGGAAACTTTTATCTGTTTTTAATGAGATTTTAGTTGGTCAACTCCCAGATTTCCATAGAAAAAAGGAAATTTTGTTTACCTCTTAGATATGGTTCCCCTTGAGCTTTCTTTCCAATGGCAGTATCTCAGCCCATGTCATTTAAATCAACAAAGCACCTAGCTTGTCAGTTTCCTGGCTTAGATGGGCTCTTTTGTAACTCCTCATTTTTAAATATGAATTTATTGTGAACTTTTTGTCAGAATGAATAGTCAACCATGTAGATCTCAATCATAAATTCATCATGATTGGTCTTGTCACTTAAAAGGGGGGCATGGAGGGCCTTGTAATTGATCTGCTCACTCAAGCCTTTGACGGTTGTTTTTTTGGCTCATAATTCCATATTTTCATAGAAAACCAAACATATCCTGCTACCCTTAATTCTACCCAAGGCAATTTGGTTGCCAAATTGCCTGTTGTGCATGATCTGAGCATCTCATAAATGAATTAGTAGACAAAACCTCACCTGTGAATAATAGGTGCTTCTTTGACTTACAGCATAGTGCGGTTTTTTTTAAATTCATTTATGGTCCTTGCTATCGTGGTTAATTGTTGCTCAGATTTTTTCCTTTTGTGCTCTTTCTGAAATTCTGCCTGACTTTTAAATCTTGGTTTGCTGAGCAGTTACCCCCAAAGGGTTTCAAAGCTAAAGGCTGCTGTAAGGTTTATGTTCCATAATCCAGAGGATGTTAGATGGTTCAAGGTATGTCTGACATTCAAGGATTAAAAGATTTACATCCGAATATCACAATTTAACATGCTATTGTTTTTGGAAAATGCGCAGCCAGTGGATGTGTGGACTAAATGTGGTCGCCGCGGTCGGGTAAAGGAACCTGTTGGTACACACGGTATGTTAGTGGAAATTTTAAGATGAACAAATGATAAGTTATCATGGATCCATATTGCCATATATACTAGATCCCAAGTATTTGAATATCATATGCACCACCTTGCAGATTGGAGTTTGCAACTTTGCATGTATACATTTTAAATGAAACCATATATAAACACGTGGTGATATTGTAATTGTAATTGATGAGTTGATAGGTTGTTGTCATCATTATGGTTCACACATTAACAAAAGGGGATGGTTTATAAGGTGGGGGCACATTGTGTCAGTTTCCTAATAGGAACTTAAAACTATTTGTTAGAAACATTTTATTTAGGCAGGGTAGGGGTGGGGAGTGTAAACTTAAATAGACGCAACCTTGTATGAAGAGAGGAGAATATGAACTTAAATGGACATAAACTGGTATGAAGAGAGACTAGCAAGAATTGATTAATCTTTGTGACTATTCACTGGTTTGCTTTTCATTTCAGGTGCCATGAAGTGTGTATTCAATGGGATATTGCAACAACATGATACGGTATGCATGAGCTTGTACAAACGAGTGTACCCAAGGTGGCCAGAACAGCGATTTCCTCTCGGATCATGATCCCAGGCAACCAAAAGTTTAGCATTCATGCAGATATGGCGAGGGAAGATGGATGTCGTCTCGCTGGTGGTGAATCTCTTGGTTCAGATGGCATTGTGGGCACAATCTGTCTGGAAGCTTATATCATATATATCCATTATGTTATCTATTTCCCTTTTGGGGATTGGGAAGGAAATTTTTGACAATCAACTAAAGCAGTATGTAAAACATTGATCATGTCCACTTCATTTATTAATCTAATCTTATTGGGTGTGATTGATTAATGTATTAACTTTATTTATTTTTTAGTAATGGAAGTTTTTGTGGTGATGTACTGTTCAGAACACCACCACTTCAGAAGTGGTATTCTTTGAATAATGGTTTGCAAACCTAATTTGATATGTGATATATAGATCATATTTATGGTGTGATATTTGATGAGTGTTGATGTACAAATGCAATGTCAAGTCATATTATATTGATGAAGTGATTTAGGTAATAAACCATTGGTTTTAAAAATTGGTTAGTGATCCCAATGTGGGTGCTGAGAGCAGGAGATGTGGTTTGTTCAAACAATATCCCCTGTTTGGTTCCTGACGCAGGGATGGGTCAATAGAGTAATAACTATTTTATTGGAATAAGATTTGGGGTAGTTGTTTTAGTTTGTGTTTGTTTAGCCCCCGTTTGGATAAAGAATTAAGTTGTTTTAAGGTTTATGGCTATTCTAATATAAATAATGTTAAAGTGATTTTTTTTTGTTATGTTTTGAATTATTTTTGTTGAAAAACGTAATAATAAAGTTTTTATTGTTTAAATAAAATATGAATAAGGTGTGGATAGGGATTTATAAAATATGAAAAAATAATGACATGCAGTTGATTTATAAAAAGTTATGATAGTTAATTTGACAATGGATCCACATATTCTTTTAGAATAAATAACCTGAAATAATTTAATTATAAGAGTTGGTTGGAATCCATATAACATTTTACATTAGTTAATTCTGATATATAGATTCCCATTTATTTCAGTATTTCAAACACTTATTTTGAGTTATTCCAGTTAATTCTCACATATTCTCAAATCAAACAAAGGCTTAGAGAATTATAGCTTTGAACATGAAAATATACATAATACATCATCTCTATGTAGGGTTTGTTGAGGGTTGCTTTTGTCATTAAAAAAAATTGCTAGATTAAAGACCCTTGTTGTAGTGTTAAAAAATTATATTCAAGTGATTGATGTTTGTTTTGGTTTATCTAAAATTTTATAAGGATTTTTCAAGAACAAGAATTTTCTTATAAAAGATTTTAGGATAATGTAGTTTTTGTTTTATTTGTTAGGTTTTTTTTGTTCTTTATGGATAATTAGGATTAATTATTAATTATTTATGATTATATTTTAATATAATTAGGAAATGATAAGGTTTGTTATTATTTGATCGAGTTATGATTTAGAATCTATTTGTAAATTATTCAAGAAGAAATTTATACAACTCTCTGAACAATCTTTTCATAAAAAAAAACTTATTTTATTCAGAGTTTATTTATTTAATTTTACATGTGTAACCTAAAAATGTATTTTTCAAGAGAGAAATAGAAACTAAAATTTAAAATATAAACAACTTTGTTACAATTTTCAAATAGGATACTTTGAAGACGTTCGCATTTTCCCGTTTCCCGTTTCCCGTTTCCGCTCAGTACAAAATCGACGTCTCTGCTCCTAAATCGATAAATGGACCTCCTCTGCAGCGCCTACGCCGACGACTCCGACAGCGAAGTACGGCCAGCCGAAAGCGCCGCCCACCACGCGCTCGCCCCTCCTCCTTCGAAGCGTCCGAGGGCCCATGGAATCAATCCCATCATTTGGCGGCGCACCAGTCCCGAGGCGCCGCCACCGCCCGTCCCCGTCGTCTCGAGATACGTGTCGAAGAGGGAGCGATCCGTCCTGGCTTCCGCCGCAGCCTCGGCTCCTCCGCCCCGTTCAACGGTCATCACGTCTCCTGGTCTTTACTTTCCCCTCTTTTATTTTTTTTATTTTATTTTTGTTGAAGCTTTAGTTTCTCATAGAGATCCGCACGTATTTTGTTCTTCTCAACTTGTTTAATTTGATGGGTTTTTTACATTTTAGTCCTTTCTTTGTTGGGTACCTGGAAATCCATAGAATCAGTGTTTATGGTAGGAAAGAAACATAGCTTTGTAGGAATTGCCATTCAAAGGTACCATTTTTATTCTTACAATGTTCATAGAAAGCTATGCCGGAGTGCATTCAATGCATGCAAGTGAATTATGGTTGCGTTTGAGCTATTGTGGAAAACCATAGTTAAAAAGGAAGGATATATGTTGTGGTTGAGTTTTTTGTCGATTTGTTTGGATGGCGGGATTGTGAAGCTTGTGCCTTTAGTTATGTTTGTGAAAGCTGTTGTGTTCAGAGCATTGGTGAGGTTTCTTCGTCGGCTTGTCTGTATGATTGCTTCATGGCATCTTTTATGTGTTGCTAAGTCCTAGTTTTGGTGAAGGGTTAAAGTAGATAAAGAACAACATATCTTGTTTGTTATACAGGGGGAAAAAATTGGGATGGAGGCAGTTAATTGTCCTGATTTTGAACAAAAGTTGGGGATATTTTGTTATGCGGCTAGAATAACATTTATTACATGTTTCTATCCAATCTAGATTCATGCAAGGACAAATATATAGGCTTTTTATCCCTTAAATTTTATAATAAATCATCTTTAAAATCGTATCCCCTTGCAGAACTAGACCTTTGGGTATAATTATTGTTGTGCAACTCCACTTAATCTTGTGATAGGTGCGAAAAATAGTGCTGTTATGGCATGTTTCAGTACAAGGCTGGTTTATTTTCTATCACCAATGTTGTATTAGTTATTTTGTTTAGTGCTGAGTATGTGACATTGGTTTCTTTTCTAGCAAAATATAATAAAGTGAGTGAGTTTTTTCATTTCCTCACCAAGGATTTAAATTTTTAATGTAATGAATATATCTGAGCAAGATTTGTTCTAGACTTGTACAATTATGTCCTTTAACACAAAGGAGTCAGGCATCTGAGTTGTAGAGGATCGTTTTCTAGCCTGGCTTAACCAGGTCTTTAGGATGGCCATTCAGTTTTCTGATCAAAACTTTTAACCAAAATGGTTTTCTTTTCTCTTTTTTAATGAACATATCTGATACACTTATTTCTTGTTGTTTCCTTTCCTGAAGCCAACAAAACCTTTCTTGACCAGTAGCGATGGTTTGCCTGAATTTCTTCCTATTTTTTTATTTCAGTTATAGGTAGTATTTCAGAGTCGGATCTCCCACGAGAGATTTTGTCGTCATTAAAGAGTGAAGAAAAGAGTAGCAAATGGTCAAGGAAAGTTACTGGAAAACTCTCTGTAGTTCTGAGGGGCCACACAAAAGCTATCAATGCCATACAATGGTCAAAAGTCATGGTAAGAAGTCTTGATCCCCCCCTGTTTCCATATCTGTCTTATGAATTTTTATTTTTATTTTTTGGGTTGATTTCATGTGTCATAGAAATTTTAACTTTCCCCTGCTTAGTGGATCTACTAAAGCCAAAAAATCATGATTTTGAGTTCCATGTATTGTTCCTTCAAAAGAGAAAAGAAATAACGATTATGTGCTACCACCTATTGTTATCTATTGAATCTTTCTACAAGTCAACAACCTAGGTTAGCTGCATTGTAGAAATTTCACGATATGGTTTGTATTATTATGATATTGCTTATTAGTCATCTTAAAAATCATGAAAATCTTCTCTACAGAACCTCTTGTGGTGTAGAACTTTGTGCAGAATTTGCTCCTGCATTGGCCATCTCACAATATTAGAATGACACATAAATTTCTTGTATTTCTTGTCCTCTGCTAAACCCCCACATACACATTTCCTTGACTTGTCTTCATCAACCTTAGTATAAGGCTCACCATCAATTGTCATTATTTATGGCTTCTTATGCATCTCCTGAATTGACCTTGCAGCCCACCTCCTTGCTTCTGCTGGAATGGATCAAACCGTTTGCGTGTGGAATGTGTGGAGCAAGAGTCAACCGAAAGCACGAGTTTTCACCTATCACAATGCAGCAGTGAAGGATGTCAGGTGGTCTCTCCAAGGATTGTCTTTGCTTTCTTGTGGGTATGATTGCTCGTCAAGATTGATGGATGTCGAAAAAGGGGTCAAAACACAAATATTCAAGGAGGATCAAGAACTGGGGACTGTTCGGTTTCATCCAAATGACCCCAATCTTTTCCTTTCTGGTGGTCTGAGAGGCTCACTGAAACTCTGGGACATAAGAGCTGGAAAAGTTGCACGTGAATACCGTCACAGTCTTGGGCCAATTCTAGACGTCAAATTTAGTCCTGATGCCAAACATTTCATCTCTTCGAGTGACACATCCCGAAGCAGAATCAGCGAAAATTCTATTATTGTTTGGGACATTCTACGTGAAATTCCTCTTTCTAACCAAGTAAGGGCGTTGATACACTCTTGACATTTTTGCAATCATTCTTGTAAACATCATGTCACTTAACATAGTATATGAAATCTTTAATTAGAGTATATACTGTTAAACATCACGTCACTAAACATAGTATATGAAATCTTTAATTAGAGTATATACTGTTAAGCATCACGTCACTAAACATAGTATATGAAATCTTTAATTAGAGTATATACTGCATGTATATACTCTAAAATGTAAATTTCTGTGAAAGCATGTGTTTCATTGACAAGTACACTCAAAATTCAAAACGTGTTCGATCTACAAACTTGTTTGTGGTAATGACCAAGTGTTCATTCTTTTCAGGTCTACGTGGAGGCCTACACATGCCCTTGCATACAATATCACCCACACGAATCATGCTTCGTGGCGCAGTCAAACGGAAACTACATCGCCATATTCTCATCCAGGCCTCCTTTTAAGCTAGACAAGTACAAGAGGTACGAGAAGCACAGTGTGTCGGGCTTTCCCATCAAGTGTGATTTCAGTTTGGATGGGGAAGAGCTTGCCTCGGGTCCTCGGATGGCTCGATCTATTTCTACAGCTACAGATCATCTGAGCTTTTGCGGAAAATAAAGGCGTTCGAGCAGCCTTGTGTGGATGTTGCCTTCCATCCCATCTTGCCTGGTGTGATAGCTTCTTGCAGTTGGGCTGGTGAGATATCAGTGTTTGAATGAATCTGAATAACTTATTCAGTTTATTGGGTGTTCTAATATTCAAGCATGGCAGCATTGATATATGCTAATGGTGGTCTTGCAGAGTTGCCCTAGTAAACAAGACTTCCTTGTGTATAAATGAACACATCTTAAGATGGGTTGCATTTGGTTTTGTCTATTCGGACATAAAATAGTTACACTGGAATAGAGGCAAAGAAGATGATTTCTATTTGATTATTATTCATCCCACAATATTAGTAAATATTTGTCTTTGTGTGTCTTTATACTTTTTGGATGGATAAACATGTATAAAGCATGCATTGTTTTTCTAAAGTAGTCATCAGAGATTATTAATTTATCACGGTATGATAGTTATAGATTATCCATATTAAATAAAAAAAATTATTTTCTTCAATTAAATTGATTATTCCCTTATCATTTTGTTTAAGGGTACAATTAATGTCGGATCCATAAGATATTACTACTCTCTAATATGAAATTGACAATGTCACGTGTCAAACATGTGAGATTGTGATAATTTTTTCTATAAATATGATGTATCAATGTTAGGTTATATGTGAGATTGTGATAATTTTTTCTATAAATGTGATGTGTCAATGTTAGGTTCTTATTGAATATTAGCAATAGATCTAACACTGATTGGATTTCATCTCAGACCAGCCTATGTTAGGAGCACAAAGTTTCCTATGATTTTTTTTCCATGTGAAGAAGCACATAATTTATTTAATAAAGAAAATCAAAAATGAATCTGTGTATATTCATTATGTTAAAAAGTAAAAATAAAAATAAAAATCATGTTAAAAAGTAAAAAAAAACTTTCCATGCTTGATCGGATGGTCGAAGTTAATCGTGCGTGTAGGCAGAGGACGGTGCATCTTGACCGTCCATAAAGATGAATTTGAGTTTAATACTCCGCGGCGTAAGTTAAAAAAAAATCTCACTTTTGATAAAAGGGTTATACTCGAACTGGCGGAGACGTAAGCACCCCCTTGTTTTACTGTAAATCTGTAAATCTTATTAGCACGCGAAGTTCCGCCGTTATATCAAACACACCTCAAAATATCATATAATATCAAACCCGCCAGAAACCTTATCTCACTCACTCACAGAACCCCCCAAAAAAATGGCCACTTTCAATACGACTTCCTTAACATCCAAAACCGTAATAAACCCTAGAATTCCCCGACATCCTCTCCCCCGCCTTCCCCTTATCTGCTCGTTCAAGCCCCTCCCGAGCTCCTCCTCTCACTTGACATCCTCAGATCTACGGCGGCGAGCGACGGTGAGGGCGGCGGTGGATGGGACGAGGCGGGGGAGCGGAAACAGTGAACCACGGGAGACGATACTGCTGCCGGGATGCGATTACAACCACTGGTTGATAGTGATGGAGTTCCCGAAGGACCCGGCGCCGACGAGGGAGCAGATGATCGAGACTTACCTCGAAACCCTCGCCACCGTTTTGGGAAGGTACTGATGGTCTCCAGCTCTTTTTTTCCCTCTCTCTTATGGTAGTTGTTGTTGTTGTTGTGTGCGCTCTGGATTTGAGTTGAATTTGGAATGGTGAACTAGAAAATGTGACTGCTTTAGGTGAGGATATATGCATTGGGGATTATAAAGTTGGGGTTTTGTAGCGTTCCGAAACACACTTGGATGATTATGCTTTTATAGAAATAAGAAATCATATTTATTTTATTCAAACTTGTTTCCAAACTCCCCACCTGGAAGCGAAAAATTAGTTTTTAGTTATACACAGTGAAAAAGGGAACTTTTCAGGAATCTGATCTAATTTGCTAGGTGAAGAATCCCTTCTAGATTGTGAAGGCTTTTAAAAGATTGGTAGAGTCTTTAGTCTCCTTCCCAGCTTTAATTCCACTTACCATGTCCCAGTTGTTGTAACTTGTAAACCAGAACAACAAATAGCAAGTGGAACAATGAAGTCAAGCACTAATGTTTTTCCCAAATCAATGACCCAAAGCATCTCAAGGCCCAACAGAGTTTTTTTTGTCCCATTGCTTCTATGCACAATATTTTTTTTCAATGCAGTATAATTTGTGAAGGATGATTTGAATTAGGCTGGTGGGCAATTTTTTTTCGGTCTCCAAGATGGGTAAAATATAGCCATAGAAACTGAAAATACGATGTGTGTGCTTTTATTCTTTTCCCTCTCAATTTTTCAAGTGTACTTCCCCATTGTTTGCTCATATCTATGTTGCTTTTCACATGGTGCTCATATTGACTATGTTCAGAATAAGTTGACATGGTCAATTCTTTTTCATTCTATCAATAAAGCAAGATCTTCAAAATGGAAAGTAGATACTGAGTCCAGAGACAATTTACTGATCAAGGTTTTGTGGTGGAGGAAACAAAAATTATTTTGCCAACTGATGAGGAGCCCTGCTCATGCGTTCCTTTATTGTTTTTATTTATACTACCTTGCAGCATGGAGGAAGCGAAGAAGAATATGTATGCTTTCAGTACCACAACGTACACTGGATTCCAATGCACCGTGGATGAGGAAACATCAGAGAAATTCAAGGGTATGTTAATATCCTTCCTTGAAAGTGGTCACGCATTATTACACTAAATCCTATTAACCTTCTCTGTGTTCCTTCTTTCAATAGGATTGCCTGGTGTTCTGTGGGTCTTGCCAGATTCTTACATTGATGTGAAAAATAAGGACTATGGAGGTCAGCATTCAATTGTCAAAGAAGAAAATTTTCAGGCTTTCATTGATGTTGTGTATTGTGTTTAACATGTCTCTCGCTCTCTTTCTGCCCTCAGGAGATAAATACATAAACGGGGAGATAATTCCTTGCACATACCCAACTTATCAACCAAAACAACGTGGTGGATCAAAATATGAGAGCCGGCGATATGAAAGACGAAGGGATGGCCCTCCAGCAGAACGCAGAAGACCGAGACAAGATGGATCCAAATCAACCCCAGCCTCCAGTTGAGGTAAACCATGCTTCACTCCATGATCTTCTCATTGTGCTCTAAATTTTTTATGCCCATCAACCAAGTTGCTAAACAGTTGTCCATTATATTTTGTTTCATATCTGTGGTGCATGGTTCTTGAGTCAGGCACCTGAAGCTGTTGTAGTCCAATTCATAGACGTCTCTTCATGGTTGCTTGCTTTGTATTGGATGTGGTGTACTTCCGTTTCATGTGGAAAAAGTAACTATTGATTCAACCTTGTACCATTAAGTCGCGTAAGTGGAAAAACCGTTTGGATCCTATTTGAGTTTTTTTAGCTTTTCCACCGTGGAATCTGTTCAAACACGGATCCAAATGGGCCAAAATTTAGAATTCTCTCGAATCAAGTTTAAGAATCTATAAAAAAAAAAAAAAAAAAAAACACTATGCTATGGTCTTGCTCCATTTAAAATATTTAAAATTTATAATTACATTTCAAAACGTCGGTAGACAAGACCTTGGATGAATTATAATCGCCATTCGTCCTTTCCAACTAAAATTTACCAAATGAGAATAAATAATAAATAAATAAATGGTGGTGGTGGTGGGGATAAGTTATTGTCATTCCATAATATATTCCACTGTTAAATAGTATGACCTGTAATTTATTAGTAACTATGTATTTTAGACGATGAATTATTACTAATTATTTAATATTATGGCATTCCCTAAGCCCCCGTTTGGATACAGAATAAGACTTATTCTTGGGTATACAGTTTTTCTTGCATGAGTGAATATAAATAAGAATAAATTGATTTTGTATTTTGTTGTGTTTTGAATTATTCTCATAGGTAAACGTAAGAATAAATGTTTTGTTGTTTGGGTAAAATGTGACAAGTGATTTATAAGAGATGGTGACAGTTGATTTGACAGTGGATCCACATATTCTTTGAGTAGAATAACCTATGATAACTTTTGTTATAGGGATTGATTGGAATCCATATACCGGTTTATTTTGACATACTTTATCTGGGGTTATCCGGGTTTTTCAAACACAATAAAATTTCTATCCGGGGTCATCCGGGGTTTATTCTCAATCCAAACATAGGCTAATTTTTTTTCTGGATACAAAGTGTTCAGCGGAGCTCAAGTTTGAAGGGACATTGTTGGATGATTGTGTTTTCTATAAAATATATGTAACCGGTCAAATATGAATTTTAAAAAATAAAAAACTTTGCAGACTGCAGACTATGCAAAAAGGATTAAGCTTGGAGCATCTTTAATGGCAAAGTTTTAGGAACTATTTAGCTAAATACATGGAGACGTTTTCATCATCTGCAGTGATCTCCTAAGAGCTAAACAATCAAATGAGAAACCCACACATCTATCTCACCCACCCCTTTCATTTTTGTCATTCAATAAACCCACACCTCTATATATATTTGAAACCTTGCAGTGGAAACCTACCACAAGCATTTCCCCATTCACACCTTTCTCTCATCTTCTTTTTGTCTCCCTCCTCCTCACAGTTGCTCCCCTTCCCGGCTCTCCTTGCCGCTGTCGTAGTGTCTTCAGCATGTCTTCCTATCACTTGTGCCCCCATCCTGTTGCCGGCAAGGACACCGTTCTCTATCTTGGTGTACACGTTCTTCTTCTTCATGTTCTTTTCAATTAAAGTTTAGGTGTTGAATGATTTGTTCATGTTCTAAAATCTTGAACCCTAGGCATTCAAGATTTTCAAGATTTTCTAGTGAATGGAATATATTTTGTAAACCCTAGTTTTTTTTTCTTTCTTGGTAATCCTAGGTGTTAATAGAAACATGTATTCATGTTTGTAAACAAATTTAAACCTAGATTTAGAGTTAGATTGGATGTATGGCATCTTAGTTGGAAAATGGTAGGTTGAATGGGAGACATTGTTTCATGGACAATGGTTTGTAGCATTGATTGATTTAATGAAATTAAATAAACAATGAATGAAACGAAGAATTGAAAATCATACTCATATTGGCATTGTTTCTTTTATTGAGAATGTTTTGAAACATTTTGTCGATGTGCTTGGTCTAGGTCCTTGGTTGATTTAATGTAATTAAGCGAAGAGTGAATGAAATCATAGTTTTAAATATCGGTCGATATCGATATATCGGTCGATATATCGATTCGGGTGATGAAATCGTGAAAAATCGATGGTTTCACAGGGTTTTATCGAAAACTTGTTGACGTCATGATGACGTCAGCTATATATCGTCGATATATCAAAAACCAACAATATATCGATGATATATCGTCGGTTTTTTTTCAAGTCGAGAAGTAAAGAGAGGTCAATAAAACATGAAAAATATCTTTATCAAAGAAAATATCTTCCGATCCATTTTTGTAATAAAGTCTAAAACCGAGGGACATTTCTTCGACATGTCCTATCTGTCCTTTTAAACCCCATCTCTCACACTCTCACGACTCCTCTCTCACTCTTAGTGTCGGCCATGGCTTCTCTTCTCTCACTCTAACTCTTATCCTCGGCCATGGCTTCCTCTTTTCTCACTCTCACTTTTATCATTGAGAGTGCCTCCCTCGTCGGTTTCTTCGAATGCGTCGAGACTATCGTGATGGTTGAGGTGTGTTTTTTTTCCTTTTCCGTTTGAGTGCGTATTTTGAGATTGAGAGCTCTGAATTAGGGTTTGAGGATTATTCTAAGCTTATTAGATAAAAGAACAGTTTTTCCTTTTTTTTATTCAAATTCAGTGTAAATCATTTCAATTTAAAACATTATTTTTCACAATTTTCTATCTATTTTTTGCTGTTTTATTAATATCTTAATATGAAATTTTTCTTATTCATTTTCATTATTTTTCAAATTTTATATCTGTTTTTTTGCTGTTTTATCAGTTTTTTTTTTCCTTTTTTTCAAAAAAAAAAAACAAAGCCAATTGATATTATATCGATTGAACCTGAAATTGATATATTGATTATATCGATATTTAAAACATTGAATGAAATGTTATTTTTTTGTTGACAATGTTTCGAATCATTTTGTTGAATTGTGATTGGTTTGTAGCATTGGTTGACTAAATTGTAGTGTGTGTACATTGGTTTCAGTATGGTGCCAAAACAACGCATTCCACAAACGGTCTCGCTCCGAGACATCAATCAGAAAGACTTGCCAATTTTGTGTTTTTCATTTTTTTTTTTAGGTTTGTAATGAATGGTTATTGTTGAATTTTGTGTTTGACCAATGGTGTACCCGTATTACACATCATTGTCAATATTTTTTCAATTAATGTATCTTGTCTTTGTATTTGGTGTTGCTTATTGTACTTTTTTATTATATAAGTCAATTAATTTTATCATCTGAGTTAGATTTGGAACACTATATCTAACCCATATCCAGTCAGTTGACAGGGTCACATACTTTTCTCAGGATTTTGAAAATCATTTACATGTCAAATGGTGAAACATTTGCCCCCGTTTAACCCCGGATAACCCTGAATAAATTTTTTTTTTTGTTTGGAAAGCTCGGATAAACCCAGATAAAGTGTGTCAGAATAAACTAGTATAAAGTAGTATATGGATTTCAATCAACCTCTAGAATAAAATTTATCTAGGTTATTTCACCCAAAGAATAAGTGGGTCCACTGTCAAATCAACTGTCATCATCTCTTATAAAATCACATTTCAAATCAACTATCATTATTTTTTTACCTTTTATAAATTTTATCCATACTTTATTCACATTTTATCCAAATAACAAAACATTTATTCTTACAATTCCCAACTAGAATAATTCAAAACACAATCAAACACAAAATCACTTTATCTTTATTTATACTCACTTATACTTGGATAAATAAATACCCAAAAATAAATCATATTCTATATCCAAACGAGGGCAAAAGGTCAAGGCCTTGCTGGAACACGACCCGATCCACATACATCCAGTCAAGTTTAATGAGGGTCGACTGTCATATATTGGGCTTAAGTGCCTGACATAATACTAGTCGAAATACGTATGAAAAATAAGATTTTGAATAAAATAGTTTAAATAGATTTGATTATTAAAAAGCAGATTTTTTTCGTTTTTTAATTAACTTTTTTACACTAAAACTGAAAGTAACTTTTTAATTAAATCAATTTTTTAAAATGTGTTTGATAACACTTTTTAGCTTTTTACTTAATTAAAAGTGGAATCGCTTTAATTAAGTGATATTAAACGGGGCTTGAGTTTTTTTTAATTTGATTTTGGGGTGGATTGTGTCAATACATTAAAACTTAGGGGTTACGAGTCTAAGGTGTGGGATCTGTGAAAATGTAGTGGGGTAGATAAAAGGTGGATTTCCTTCGTTTTAAAAGACAAAAGAAGACAGAATTTGAAATATTTGATTTGGGGTGGTATTCTCACTGTATGGTGTGGATATATTTGCCGCGCCCCCCAAACAAATATTCACCCTTTGGTTATCTAAATCCATTTAAGTGGGATCCACTTTTTTTTTTTTTTAAAGTGACACTCGTTCTGGTTTTAGGTTTAGGTCATTTGAACCCACAATGAAGAGGATTCAACTGTGAAAAACTCCTTCCAACATCATTACAGAAATCCGCGTCTTTTGAACAGTAAAAACAACGTTTATAGACTACATTTTTCATTCTTGTGAAGTGCCGAAACAATATTTCTCTATTGTTTCCAAGCTTTCTCGAACACCAATTAACCGTTGTGGTTCTAAACGGTTCCTTAGATTTTGAATTAATTGAATTAGCTTATTTTTATATTTAAAATTAATAAATATTAATTTTAGAATTAAATTGAGAGAGTGTGGTTGGATTTACATTGCCACATATGATTTAAATTTTTTTTTCTTTAAAAAATGCAACCCATGTTTGGTTGGAGAATTGATGATGAAATAAATGGAGTGAAGGTATAATAGTGATAAAATAAGTGTTTGAAATGCTATAAGAGCATCTCCAATCATATATCCAAACTTTTACTCAAATCTAAATTTGATTAAAAATCATCCAAAACTCTTTCCAACCATTTACCCATACTCATACTAAATCAAACTTTTACTCAAATATTTACCTAAACTAAGGGAGACTCAAATCTTTACCCAAATTTTTAACATCCATTTTTTTCTTTTATCTCCATATTTTCTTTCAATGTGATTTTTGTTTCTCTTCAAATCCACCTTTAATTTAATTATATTAGATGTTTTCTCACCCCTCCCCCCTAAATTTTCACCATCTCTTGAAGTCCCAAAAAAAAAAGTAGTCTTCTTTTTTAAGTTTACATATTTATTTTTTAAATTCTTATTTTTATTCGAGTAAAAAAAATAATACTTTTATCTTTTTTAAAAAATTGAATGATAATAATTTTTAAATTTAAATATTTTGAAGGGAAAAAAATTGAACAGTAAAAGTGGTTGAGGAAAAGACTTTGAAAATGTTTATAAGAAATAATTAGAAAAAAATGTAAAATTTTTAAAAAATATGAGTAAAACACAAAATGATGGTTGGAGATACAACATATCAAATCAAGTTTTTACTAAAATTTTAAGTGAAATTTGAGTATACATTTAAAGGTGGGAGATGACCTTAAATAAGAATATGTATGTCAAAATTAACTGATATAAAATGATATAATTATTCTTAACATTCTTAAAATTAAGTTATTTCAGTTTATTATTTCTATTTGAATATGTGAGTCTTACGGTCATATCAACAATATTATTTTTTTATATTTTATAAATATTTATCTATGATTTATTCATATTTATTTAATTCATGATTAATCAAACAATTTAAAAAATCCTATTATTATGTTTTTAAGTGACAATAATTAAAAACCGAAAAATCTCTCGTAAGTCGTAACTATCAAAACGGGGGCAAAATATCATCTGCCACGTCACGAGCTCCCTATATTACCTCGAAATTTCCACCAATTTTTTTCATGAACTATATATTTTGATTGTTTGGCTGCTCTTCCCCTCTGACACCTTTTTTTACATTAGAGGGTCTAAATCTTGCAGAAATACAAAAACTACTTCTTATGCTCTTTTTACAAAATCACCCTCCATGTATTTCATCATCTTTATGAAGGGGGATTCTATATCAACCAGCTAGGGGTGCAACTTGGGCGGGTTGATCCGACCCAACCCGATCCAACCTGGTTCATGGACAGGTTTGGATTGGGATTTTTCTCTGTCGGGTTTAACCCGACCCGAACCCGAACCCAATTTGGGTCGGGTTCGGGTTGGGAGGTTCAACCTGCAGGCTTAACCCGAACCCGACCCCAAGGTTAACAAATGTTATGCTGTCATAACAACATACCTATATCTAAACCCTAAATTCCTAAAACACAATAAACAATTACACAAATTAGAGTATCACTATGTTTGTTGTGTTTTGGTTAATTATTATAGATATTCACTTTTAATTATTTGTATATAAGGTTTAATTAATAATTAATTAGAGTTTATTTTGTTGTTTATTAAATATTTTATATGATATTTTAGGTGTTAAACCCGATCCGACCCGAACCCAAACCCGGCCGAACCCGACCCAAGCCCAACCAAACCCGAATTCAACCCAAACCCGACCCGAACCCGCGGGTTGAGGTCGGGTTCAGGTTCGGGTTGAGGCCGGGTTTGGGCTCGGGTTCGGGTTGGACTCTCTGCAATGCGGGTTGAAGTTGAACCCGACCCAACCCGCTCGAGTTGCACTCCTACAACCGGCACCATCATCTCAATTCGCAAATGACTCAATACCCTCGCTTTGCTTTAATAAATACATATATACATGTACACATGATAATATTATAATTCAAGCCTCATAGCTATGATTCATATGAATCATGAAAGATGTGTTAAAAAGAGAGTTGATGAACTTCTACTCTTCCATTTTGAAAGTTTTAAATTGGAGAAAAAAATTAAATATTTTTTTATAAATTTTTTTTTATCTTTTATCATTACTTAATTAAAAGAAAATGTAGACAAAATCAAATTTATAGTCTTATATGTGATGTGCAACTAAATTTATATTTTACAAATAGCTCAATTATTGAGATATATACAATTATAAAAAAGTATATATTCTAAAAAAATTATTTAGCTATTTTTTTAAAATATAAAATAATTTATCAAATATATTTCAACTGCATGAAAAATGATAAATGGTGAGAAAAAAGATAATTATAAAAATAAGTGATAAAGATGACAACTTATCATGTTGATATAAAACTTCAATGAGATAAAATAAAGATATTTTATTCTATCTAAAAATTAAAATAACATTTATCTTTATTTTATTTTTTTAATTTTGATATCTTTGAATATGAATAAAATTGATAAAATTTATCTGCCGGCCAAGAGTGTAGCATCTTACCCAACATACAAAAGGGTATTTTAGTCATTAAACTTGAAAACCTTATATTAAAAATCCATTCCTCTAAGGGTATTTATGTAACTTCACACCACACCTAGAATGAATAAAGACAACACCTTGAAAAGACTTCTTAAATCTCTCTCTCTCTCAGAACAAACTCTCCTTCAAAACCTCTCCAAATAAAACCCAACAATGACGAAACCCACAATCCCTTCAACCCTTCTGTGTCTCCTCTTCATCTCCTTCACCGCCTCCGCCACGATCCACGACCTCCTGGTCTCCCACGGCCTCCCGGCGGGGCTCCTCCCTAAGGGGTCAGATCCTTCTCCCTCGACGAGGCGACGGGCCTCCTCGAGGTTTCGTTCGACGCACCCTGTCTCGCCAGGTACGAAAACATGGTCCACTTCGACCGGGTCGTGAAGGGGAACCTCAGCAGCCGCGGAGAGTTCAAAGGGGTCGAGGGGCTCTCGCAGGAGGAGCTCTTTCTGTGGTTCCCAATCAAGAAATTCGTCGTGGGTGAGCCCTTCGAGGGGGTGGTGTTGATCGATATAGGGATGGCGCAGAAGCAGGTCTCGGTCTCCCTCTTCGAGGAGCCGCCGGAGTGTCGGCCGATCGAGGGTGGGGTGGATCGCGATGTCAAAGGTGGGTTCTTTTTGGGAAAAGATTTGGGTTTCTGGGTTTGATTTTGTGTTTGTTGAATTGGGGTTTTTTTCGTGTGGAGGGGTTTGATTTGAGTTTTTGATGGGGGTTTTCAATTTTGGGTTTTTTTTATGTGGGTTTTGTTTTGGGATGTTCTGTGTTTTGTTTGGGAAAAAATGAGACTTTTTGGGGGTTTGGATTGTTTTGATTTATTTTTTTTGGGGACTTCAATTGGGGAAAATTAGGATTTTTTTAATCCATTTTTGTGAGTTGAAAAGGGTGGATTGAGTTGCTAAAAATACTGATTTTGATATTGATTTGGGTTGTATGATGTGGATTTTCAATTTTTTGTTATTTTTTTAGGGTTTTGTTAACAAGCGCCTTAGGACACTGGTTAACCCATAGCTCATTTTTATGTAATTTAACAAATTAATTATCATATGGTTTTAAAAAAATAAAAGATTTTTTAAAATATCAATAACACTCCTAATAAATTCACCACATTTTTTTCTCTCACACTCAATTGTTTCCTCTCTTACACAATGTTTAAAAATAAAAAATATTATAAGCATAATAAAATATTTTTAAGAAAAATGTCTTATTTATGTAAAAAAAATATGTATACCAAATAATTGAATAATATTTTTTTTTTGTATAAATTTAATTTTTTATATATTATTTATGAATAAATCGGATATAGAAAGGAAGAAGAAAAAAATATTAAAGGAAAAATAGGTATGAGAGGGAAGAAGAAAAAAAATGATGAATTTATTAGTGCTGCTGTTGGTATTTAAAAAAATCAGTTTTTTATATTCATATCATAATTAATTTATTGGGTTGTTTAAAAATGTAACAAATCCATCTTTGTGAGTTGAAAAGGGTGCATTGTGTGCAAAAAATAGTGATTTTTTCCCCTTCAACTACTGATTTTTTTTTTTTTTTTTTTTATTATGATAGAAGGGTGTGTTAAGATACATTATTTTATAGGTTTTTTAGTCATGATATTTTAAAAATTTTGAAAAAAAGAGGTCACGCACAACACATGATTTTTAACATTTATATTTGAATATCATTATTAAATAAATAAAATAAAATACTTTTTATGTCTTATGATTTGAAAATATAAAAAAATAGTCTGTTGGTGCTATCGCATTTAATGTGAAAGCATATTCAATAAATGTTTTCTTAAAAGTAATAAATGATACTGTAACAAAGTTTTCACCAAAAATAAAATGATATCGTAAAAGTGCACTTGGAACGAAACGACTAATACCTACACATTTACTTACCTCTTTAATGAAGATTCTGTTCAGCAGATTTTCCTGTTGTGAAGTGACCAATGCAAATCTCATTTTTTATATTTTCACTGTATGTTTTAGATTTGGGTAGCGTTTGGGAACACAATTTCAAAACGGATTTTTTGTAATAACTGAGTTTAAAATTGATTTTGCAAAAAGCTACTTCCTCACCTTTTTTAAATCGTAGCTTGTGTGTATTTGTCTAAAATCTGTTTGCAGGAAGCTGTGATTGTAAAACTATTTGATTGTACGATTGTAGAATCAGAGAAAAAATTCAAATGACCCTACAAACAGAAAGAATATTATGTTTGGTTAACTTTAGATAATAACATAGTATATTTAAAAACTCTTACAATAGATTAAAAATATAAAAAATCATCAATAAAAATCATCAATAATCGGCAATTCTACCCCTCTAAGGAGATTATAAAATCATATCCTAAAATCATCATTTTCTGTGAATTTTTCGCATTTTTAACAAAAACATTGGTGTTTTCAGGGGATTTTATGGATTTGGGACAGTTTATAGGGGGTTTTATGGATTTTTCCCTTTTCGATTTTCATTAATTTTGTAAATGTTTATAACTTTGAATTATCATAACAATCCAAATTAATATCCTGCAGAAGCAGTGGAACTGAATGCTGGGAGGATGGAGAAGGGATTTGAAGCCCAGAGATAAAATTCAAAGTAGCAGCTCCTTTTTATCTTATTTTTATTTTTATTTTCAAATGATGTTACTTTTTAGGTGTGATGTAGAGTGACCTTATGATAGTTAAAAGATTATGAGAGTTTTTTAATTAAATATGCTATTTGCATAGGTTATCTGTTTATCTGGAGGTGGTGTTTTCTTTTCTGTTTTTATTTTGTGGAGTGATGGAATTCCCTCAATAATGTTTATATAGGATTATTATTATTAATATATGTGATTATTATTATTAATATATGTTTCATTGGTCAAAGTAGACAAAATATGCATGCTTGTGTCTCTTTGGGTACATTTTAAAGATGGAATTATTTGATGGTAGGTTGCCCTCGTTTCTGCCTGTGTCCCTGGTCCATTCGAATTGTCTTATTATAAATTTCTGAAACACTTTAATAATTTGATGCATTTTTTTCTTCTTAAATTAAAGCCTAGTTGTTGAAACCCTTGTTAGGATTATTGAGTAGTTCAGTATTGATTGCACAATTTTCATTAAAATTTTATTCTTATTTAAATCATGTTTCATTAACTTGAATTCGCAAGTATTTGTACTGTTTTGATATTATAACATCACTGAGAGATTGGAAATTTGATTAAATATTGTTATAAATGAGAGATCATGTATTTGATTTAATATTGATGATCTCAGTGCTTTATAAATCACTTATTCCACTTAATTTTCTCAAACTTTAAAAGGAATTGTGAATGGACAGGGTTTTTTTTTCTGTGAATGACATTTTTTGTTGTGTACTTCAGACATGAGACATAGACCAATGTTTATTGTCAGACTATAATGTTTAATTGGATCTGATGCTATAACCCCTGGTTGGATGACAGAACACAGCTGGATTAGCAGTGGATAAGGAGTAAAATTGTTTGGATTTGGAGAATAAAATGGTATTGGTACTGCAGAACAGTGAGAATAAAATGGTATGAGTACTGTTATATTCAGTTTTTTTCTCAATTCAAAACAGTTTTATATACCACATTAGAAATCCAGTGAAGTATATATCTCATTATATGTTGTAAATATCATATTAAATATTTTCATACATTTATTAAAAGGAAAAATTTCATATAACCCTCTGAAATCTTGCCTAAATCCATATAACCCCCTGCAATCTTCATATATCCATATAACCCCCAGTAATCATACCAAAAATCCATATAACCCCTTCCGTCCGCCTTCTGTCAACCGAGTTAACCGCGAAATTGAAAACAAAATCCATATAACCCCCTATAATCTGACCTAAATCCATATAACCCCCTGCAATCTTCATATATCCAAAGAACCCCTTACAATCTTCATATATCTATAAAACTGTCACATCTATCATATATCATATATCCATGTGCGTGTGATATGATAGATGTGACAGTTTTTGAAAAAAAAAATAAAATGCAAAAATGCCAAGAGGAATTTTTTTATTTTTGAATTTTTAGAAGAAAAAAAATTTAGATTACATGGGGTTATATGGATTTTTTCCAAGATTTCAAGGGGTTATATGGATATATGAAGATTGCAGGGGATTATATAGATTTTTTCCAATTTCGCCGTTAACTCGGCTGACGGAAGGCGGACAGAGGGGATATATGGATTTTGGGTATAATTCTGGGGGGTTATATAGATATATGAAGATTGCAGAGGATTATATGGATTTAGGCAAGATTTCAGGGGGTTATTTGGATTTTTCCCTTATTAAAAATGTGTTCATTCAATTTGAAATTGCGTCATATGTACTTTTTATCAAAGCATATAAAACATATACCTCATTAGATAATGTTTACTATTTAAAAAAAAAATGAAAGCATGTGAGGTTTGAGCTTTAGTTGGTGAATGTAACTGAGTCTAACATTTTTCAAATGGTATTGACATTTCAACCCTTGAGCCCATGTTTCGTTCAAGAATTAAATTATTCTGATATATATGATTATTCTAATATAAATGAAGATAAAATAATTTTATGTTTAGTTGTGTTTTGAATTATTTTCATTGAAAAACATAATAATCAATTTTTTGTTGTTTAGATAAATAATAATGATTTTTGAGCTCCAATTGGTAGATCTCAATTGTTAAGATTGAATTTTTCACTTTACCCCCTATCTTATTTGAGTGTTTTTTTCATAACGCTCCCTTTGATCTCGAGGTGGTTACAATTTGAGATATTGTTTCTCTTTTTGAAGAAATCTATTCAATTGGATGCCACCAAAATACACTATTTACAATTTTTTTTATTCAAATTAATCGGTGGAAATGAAAACAAATTATCGAATTTAGTTGTGGTGGGGATTGGATGAGAAGAGAAGAATTACTCGATTAATATTATTTTTATTTGCGACTTGATTGTGGTGCAAACAATTGTGACCCATTCATGTTAGGTATTTTCGATCTAAATAAAAAATATTGATCTGATTTTATAATCATCTTTGAATCCTCATATACATTTCTTGGGATTGGATTTAATTTAAATTCAGATGCATGGCAACTGTATCTGGATTTTATATGCATTTTGTGTTTAGGTACGATTTATATAATCGTTTTTGTTGTTGTGTATATGTATAATTATGCATATTGAGTCATTCAGCATATTTTTAGCCTTGATCATTATTCAATTCATTCAGATTCAAGATACAATTTTATCTAATATAAAGTTATTTAATTCAGATTTCAAATACACATATATCTGAATAATTTATCCAGCCCAATTTGTTGTTTGTTATTTTTGTTCCGATGGATTTTATTAATGTATATCTGAATAATATTTCATTGCTTTTTTCATGTATATTTAAAGATTTTTATTAATAATCTAAGCAATGTCTCATTAGCTTGTAGACCATAATTGTTTCATATGAATTTCAATTGATACATAATTGTATCTTAATATTGTATCTGAAATCTGTATTTGAAATTTTACAGATTTCAGATACATTTGTATCTGAAAAAACTAATATAAGACTGTATCCAAATCTGTATATGTATCTGAAAAAATCAATATATTTATCTGTATCTGAAATTCTAATATATTTATCTGTATTTATAATTGTGTCTGGAAAAAAATGAAGGTAGAGGTCAAAGGAGGTGGAGGACGGAGGAGGATTCGAAAGGTAGTTGATTCACCTCTCATCGAGAGGAATCCAAGGGTGGTGATGCCGGTCGTCGGAGATGAGGAGGTTGCCGGAATGAATTTTTTAAGTAGCGGATGCCTTAAGGCCCCGTTTGGATTGAGGAATAATGTTATTCTGGATAGATAATTATGCTAGTGTAAATAACAAATCTACAGGAATAAGATATTTTCTGTTTTGTTGTATTTTTTTTTATCCTCATTGGAAAACGTAAGAATAAATGTTTAGTTATTTGATTGATGAAGAAAAAAAAGGTATAAAAAGTTGATTTGACATGTTGGTCCTATTGATGTATAAGAGGTGTTGATAGGTGATTTGATGTGATGAGATATGTTTTTTTTTATTATTTATAGGTGGGCCCCACTTATCCATGAGAATAGATAAACTGAGTATAACTTATCCTATGGGTTACTTAGAATTGTTATACTCTCTTATACTCGTTTAAACTGGTTTAGTAATACTAAGTTATACTCTGCAAACAGTCAGTTTCCCTATCCATTCTTATATCACTCTTATTCTCGCTTAACCCATTACCTAAACGGGGGCTAAGAGGATAAAAAAGAAATTTTTCGAAGAGGGAATGCTAGGTGGCGGTTATACAGTACTCGGACTGAAAAACTCAAATATTAAGAAATTGTAGTATTGTCTTTTCTCTTTTTACCTTTTTAAAAAATCAAACAGGAATCAATCAGGTAATAACACCTATTGGTGTTTTTCAATGGAGTTTAAATTATGGGGGCCATGTAGTAAGACCCTTGGATAAAATGTGAATAAAGTGTGGATAAGAATTTATAAAATGTAAAAAAATGATAACAGTTTGATTTGACAATGGATTCACATATCCTTTCGATTTGAATAATCTGAAATAACTTAATTCTAATAGATGGATGGAATCCATATATTACTTTATACTAATTAATTTTAAGGTATAAATTATCATTTATTTTAGTCATCCAAACATCCATAATGAATTATTTCAACTAATTTCAATTTAAATTTTCAAACCAAACAGGGGTAAAAGGATTTTTTAAATTCTACCCAATCAGTGTCATTGGTACTCACGTGTCCAACCCCCTTCACCTTAAGATCCAATTGTCAAAATTCATTATTATGATTTTTCAACATGTTTATTTAAAAATACATATTTATCCCGGTATAGGACAAAAAACCAAAAACAATACATAATACATATTCCATAATATGGAAGGATCAAAATAACCATAATACATATTCTATAAAAATAGATCTCTTTCACTGTCCGATGTTACTTGCAAAAAACATCTAAATATTGTTGCATCCAATTTACAATTAAAGGATGTATAGTGATTATGATTGTGCAAATGTGATTATGATTAAAGTGATGCTATACAAATCTCACATAGAATCACCATCATTAATTCAATGCCTTTTATTTTCTTAAACGCTACCTTAGTAAAATTGTGAGAAAGCTAATGATGATGCCATCTCTTTTTAATTAAATCAGATCATCATCTAAGATCACCCAAAATTTTCAATACTCTTCTTAAACAACCTCGATAACTCACAAACCCAAATCACATTTCAATTCAATTCTTATAACATTATTTGGGAAGAAGTAAAATCAACCACATTACCAAGCAAAAAAAAAGAGCGCGGCTATAGCCACCCCACAAACTCTCTTAACCACCCCTTTTATTTATAAATAAAAATGTTTTATTACATTTTTTCTCACACCTAACCCACCCCAACCTTTGAAATGTTTTGTATTCCGTTCGACATGCTCCATGTCTTCCGTGTTTAATTTAGTTCGACATGGTCCATGGCTTTCTGGAATAAAAAAACATTTGAAGTGTTTTGTATCCCATTCGACATGCTCCATGTCTTTTGTATACAATTTGGTTCGACATGGTCCATGGCTTTCTGGAATAAATGTTTTGTTGTTTGGGTAAAATTTGAATAAAGTATAGATAATAATTTATAAAAAGTAAAAAAATAATTATAGTTAATTTGACATGTGATTTATAAGAGGTGAAAACAATTAATTTGATGATGTACCCATATATTCTTTGGGTAAAATAACTTTTATAATAACTTTAATTACAGGGGTAGGTTAGAATCCATATACCATTTTATACTAATTTATTATGACATACTTTATCCCTACTTATTCTATGTTTCCAAACACCTTTTATCCCTTATTCCCTTTTATACCAGGTTATCTGAGGACTTATTCTCGTTCCAAACGAGGGCTTGAAGTGTTATGTATCCCGTTCGACATGCTCTATGTCTTCCGTGTTTGATTTGATTAGACATGGTCCATGACTTTCTGAAATAAAAAAACACTTGAAGTGTTCTGTATCCTGTTCGACATGCTCCATGTCTTTCGTGTTTGATTTGATTCGACATGGTCCATGGCTTTCTGGAATAGTGGATGGGGTGGAAATGATTTAAGTTAAATATTTATATAAGGGTAGGCTTATGATGTGGAGATACATGGCTGGGTGAGGAAGAAAAAGGGGTGGGTAGAGCTTTTGGGGTGGCTATAGCCGCACCCAAACAAAAAAATCAACCACATTATATATTCAAGGACCATTTGAAACCTTCTGAAGAATTGAAGGATTATACTTCTGAAGATGATAACTACATGATGACAATGAAGACTACTACTAAGATGATGATTATGAGATAAAATGCACAAATTTCTAGACAATTTGCTACATTCTACTGTATGATATTGTTATTCCTACATGGGTTTTACACAGGAGCAAGATTTGAAAACTTTTTATTCATCTCAAAGCAAAAGCAGCACATCTAAAAGCAAATCTCTGCTCATTCTTCATGATCAGCAAATTAAACCATTGAAAGGATATGCACCATGTACAACCACTAAAATATAGACATGCCGAAAGATACACTGGCTAAAAAGTTGATCATCCACTCTTTTAAGTATCAGTTTCCCATGACGAGGAAAAAGAGACAATATGGAACAACTCAGGTGAAAAGTGTCTGACCAGGTTCAACACAGCTAGATGAAACCAGGACCACCAGAAAAATCAGAACCGTCGTGGAAGAAGTGGAGGTCCGGATGCGTATCACTCCCTGGTCGCCTTGGAGGCCTAAGAACAACAGATCCAATAACAAGAAACACATAAAACATCGTGGGAATGTCACATTCACCGCATTAAAATTTGACGTGTAGCAGAATGATAATCAGAACGAAGCGAGTCTCAATCATCATAAGAATGTTTTACAGATATTTGTATTTGTAGGCCGATGCATACCTTACAAAACGATTAGGCTCAAACCCACCAACACCTGGGGGACCATATGGATCAAAGCGAGCACCTGGGGGGACACCCCTGTGGGGAAAAAATGTAAAACTATTAGGTCTCTCAACAACAACAAGAGTAGAAAAACTACTCCAATAGCTCTCGAGTTCAAACCCTCCCAGGCTTTCCTGTTACACAAGGTTTGTAGGCTATTCTGGAGTATTTCCAACTCTTGTTGGAATTCTTCATCACCCAAAAATACATATAGAAAAACTAAACAAGTAAATGCATGATAGACGTAGGAAGCTAACTATTCAGTCTTGCCCATTTGTCACTTACGGTGGAATTCCCTGCAGAGATCCTGGATGCCTTCCAACTCCACCAAAATTCCAACGCGGGTCATTTGGTCCTGTATGAAGGGGAAAAAAGAGATGGTAAGCTATGTTCCTCGTTATAGAATTTTCTTCAACGAGATGTTTGAGGTGGTTAGCTATGACTGACCTACAAGCATGTCTCCATCAAAGCCAGGCCTGAGAAACCAAAGAAACACATCAGAAGTCGTATTCTATTCTAGCCAACATGAGAACAGGGAAGGTGGAGAGAATAGAAAGAACCTTGTTGGATAAACACCAGCACCAGGTCCAGGGATGAGATCATTATACGGGCTCGGAAAAACAGGAGGATATAGAAGTCTGCAAAACAACACCATAAAGCATGGACATCATCAGTCATTGTATTAATCAAGAAAAAATATTATAAATTGCTAGCGATGAAAATGGGGATGTACAAGCAGACACTTGAACCACTCATGCATCCAGTACAATCAAGTCCACATTGTAACAACAATGCTCTTTGGAAACAACTTCGTGTGCACCCACCAACCATGTAATATCGTGAGTTTACCTTGCTTCTTTTTATTTAGAGCAATACTTGCTTCTTCTTTTCAAGATAATAAGTGCATGACTGCATGTTGATAAGGTTTTTTAATAATGGTAGTATATTACAGGTGTAAAATTAGAGCTTAGACACCTCTGCTGAGGCTTATAGGGAGGTGATGCTTTGAACACCTATAAGAAGCAGGCCTCATTCACAATGAAGACAAAGGATCAAGTTATTTGGATATAATATTTAATTGTTGAATTCAGGCAGTATATATTTTAAAAATTTGTACTCGAAAAACTGAAAAACACATTGTGATTGATACTACAATTGTGATTGATAACTATAATCTCTAGATTGATGATAAATAATACCATGTAGGAAGAATTATTTCTATTAATCACCTCAGCAAATGGATCATCATCATTACCACCACGGCACCACCATTAACCCCATGTTTTATCTTAATCCAAATGATGTATGGTAAAATGCAAACAACCCCTCATTAACCCAGGACCATTCCTGTAACGCCCCAAGCTTACACAGCAAGAAATTGCCCGCTTTGCCCCTAATGGACTCACGGGTTTAAAACGCGTCTTGGTGTGTAAGAGTTATACTCACATATAAGCACAGACTATCTCCTCCCATTAGGCGATGTGGGACTAAACACCCTCACCCTCACCCTCACCCAATCCATGGGCCTCTTGAGCCTGGGCCTGGCGTCACAATCACCCCCCTAATAGGCCACACATCCTCGTGTTGGGCCACTCACACCCACCATCGCATAATGGACAGGCTCTGATACCAATTGTGACGCCTGGCCCAGGTCCAAGAGTCCCAAGAGGCCCATGGATTGGGTGAGGGTGAGGGTGTTTAGTCTCACATCGCCTAATGGGATGAGATAGTCTGTGCTTATATGTGAGCACAGCTCTTACACACCAAAACGCGTTTTAAACCCTTGAGTCCATTAGGGGCAAAGCGGACAATTTCTTGCTGTGTAAGTCTGAGGCGTTACAATCACCCCCACTAATAGGCCACACGTCCTCGTGTGGGGCCGGCCACCCACGCCCACCATCGCGAAATGGACAGGCTCTGATACCAACGCCTGGCCCAGGGCCAAGAGGCCCATGGATTGGATGAGGGTGAGGGTGTTTAGTCCCACATTGCCTAATGGGAGGAGATAGTCTGTGCTTATATGTGAGCACAGCTCTTACACACCAAGGCGCGTTTTAAACCCGTGAGCCCATTTAGGGGCAAAGCAGACAATTTCTTGTTATGTAAGCCTGAGGCGTTACAATTGATATCAGAGCTTGTCCATTACGCGATGGTGGGTGTGGGTGGCCTCACACGAGGACGTGTGACCTATTAGGGGGGTGATTGTGACGCCTGACCCAGGCCCAAGAGATCCAAGAGGTTCATGGATTGGGTGAGGGTGAGGGTGTTTAGTCCCACATCGCCTAATAGGAGGAGATAGTCTGTGCTTATATGTGAGCACAACTCTTACACACCAAGACGCGTTTTAAACCCGTGAGCCCATTTAGGAGCAAAGCGGACAATTTCTTGCTGTGTAAGCCTGGGGCGTTACAATTCCATTAAAAGATTATGATAATCTCCAAATCATTAGACTACCTAATCAACACTGTGTATTCTCTTCATCTTTGATACCCTGTAGTAAATGATTCAGTCCCAGAATTAGTGGCTTTATATATCAAAATCAGTCAACTTACTGCATATCTCCATCAATTTTACATATTAGCTCTTCAAATGCCAAATAGCCTCAATATTGCACTCTTGACAAAGAGTTCTATTTTCAACAAAAGAAGATCTACCTACATTCAGAGAATCAATCTCTTTGTGATGCTCCTCCACCATTGCTCTTCAATGAATTGTTCAACAATAAATTTCCAAAATCAATATAAAATTTAAATAGCACAAATCTGGATGTGCAGTGAACATGTATATATGCAAGCACATAGAGAAATATGCATAACAATGGATATGAATGACCCACAAAAAATTTATGCAATCATGAAAACTTACCCAGAAGCAGGTGGCAGAGGCTGAATTGGAACTTCGATGGTAGATTGATGCCTCTGAATGTCATCTCTGCCAAAATGATCATAACATTAAAGAAAATGCTGTTGCCACTAATTCCAATTTCAGCATCCAACATACCAAACAAAAAAAAACAATCTCAGAAAAAAATATTGTAATAATACCAAAAATCCATAATTAAGGAAATACATGACAAAAATCTAATTACTTGAAAACACTATAACTAGAAAGCCTTTTTTGTAGTCAGAAACAATTCATCTCACAAGATTCCTCATTCACATCAATGCGTAAATGCGCTTTTCATTATCAGATCATGATATTAGGTTTGAAGCAAGAGAAACCATATGATCTTGGTCAAGATTCATCTTACCAAAGAATAAATTGAAATATGTAGGCCTGAAGCAAGAGAAACCAGCACAAGATACAGATACCAGAAAATAATAATAACATGGGTCTTCAGCAAAAACACATTTACAAGCATTGGCAAAAGAAGTCCATCAAAACCCAACATTCCATACAACGATAATACAAATTAATTAAAAAAAATCCACATAATAATAATTTATTTAGGTGACAAGATTACATATACAAACATGATGCAGGCTAAGCAAACAAACAATGAACAACAATTTATATACCCATGATTCGCAGGTGGCCTCTCAGGCTGCCACTCCACCTTATTCAAGATTTCAGAGTGCAACTTCTCAATGAGCCGCCCAAGATCCTTATACAGCTCCCTGTAATTCGTCGAACTTCCTTGCTCAACCAAGTAATCATTCACACTGCCACAATAAAAAAAATTTAAACACCATAACTTTCAATACAACCAACAAAAAGAACTTTACAAAAATTCAATAAAACAAGATTTTGAAGAACACCCATACTTTATTTGGAGATTGACAGGTTCATCATTTCCATCACCAACCCTCAAAGCATCAACAGCAAGTTTATCCCCCAAAGCGAGGCACTTCACAACGACAGTCTTCTTCGAACCCCCGTCGGCCTTCTTGTAAACAAACCCGTACCGGTCCTCCGATTCATTCCACCCATCAACGCCGACTTCTTCGTCTCCTGAAAAAAACCCAATCGAAAAGAACGGATTTTTTCATCTGGGTACCTCTTATTTTATCCAAAAAAACACTGGGTTTCATCAAGATAATCAAAATTGTGAAGTACCTAGTGAAGAAGACGAGGAGGGCGTCTCATCGACAGCACGGCCAGTGGCGATGAGGGAGTAGCCGTTGGCGAGGAAGAAGGAGTGAACGGCGAAGACGACCTTGTCGTGGGAGCTACGAAAGGCAGGGCGAGAAGCCCTTATAACGGCCATTACAGAATTCTCGTTCGCCATTGATGAGATTTTCAATTGAAGGGGGGCAACAAAAAAAAAATTGTGTTTGGAGAAGACTTGAAGGGGTGTTTTTGGGGAGAACAGGTCTGGTGAATCGCGGAGGCTTGTGACTTTGAGTATGGGTCCTACGTGTTTGAATTCTACGAAAAGTGAGGCTTGAGTCGGTTGGGGAGAGGAGATGCCGGGTTCGGTTTCCCTCGGCCCGAATCCGAAGAAAATAACAGATTCAATTGATGCAAATAATCACACCCTAGTTCTTTTTCCAACCTCCCTTCTTAAAAAACAGATTCGATTGATTCAATTGATGAAAACAATTCAATTGATGCAACTTTGTTCACTTAAATCAAATCTGAACCGATTCAAACTGATTTTTTTTTATTTGGATCAATAATTTTTTTGTTTGATTTGGATATGAATTGAAAAATTAATAAACAGATCTATTTTAATATGAGTTTGATTTTACATTAAAAAAAACCTAACTCATTGAATTGAATTAAATTTAAATCCTTGATTATTCATAATCAGTATTCTTTTAGATCATTACTTTTATATAAAAAACTATATTGATGATATATCATTAATACTTTTAAAAAATGAATACACTAATATATACTATCAATCATAACATTTTAGATATTTATGTTAAGCTGTAAACGAACCCTTAAAAAAAACTCTAACCAACTGAAATTGGTAGGAAGAAAAAAAAAAGATATATATATATATATATAGAGGGCCGATTAGGTGCGGCGAACGGCAGGTGCGGCGACGATCGTGGGTCGTCGATCACGGGTCCATCGCATCGGACGGTCGGGTGCGATTCACGTCGACCGTTGGATGCGATGAACCCGCGATCGAACGGCCCACGTCGCCGCCGCACCTAATCGCCCCCGTATATATATATTTCGATTTAATTCGAGTTAATTAAACAATATCAATTTGGTTTATAGATTTCGGTTTGATTTTTTGTTCGGTTCAATGTTTGGGTTAGATGTGATTATAGTTTAGTTTAATTTGAGTTTGCAAAAAATCAAACTAAACCGACTGAATTGCACCTCTATCATTTTTAGTCTCATATATTTCAATAGTCATGAGTCATATGTACTCTATATTTCGTTAAAAAAAAATATTTATATTTTGTATAAATGAATTATAATATATATTTAATCTTTTACAAATAAAAATATGTAAGCAGGTGTTGACTGGATTTGAGGATGAGAAAAAAAATTGTCTTAGCTCTATTTGAGCCTCTCTAATTTTTAAGTAAACCCCTCCTGTTTTGGACAAATAATTTAAAAGCTCCTCCTATGTAAACCCTAACCCAATTTTCTTTTCACGCCCCTCATGTTTTCAACCTAACCCTCTCTTTCTCCCTACCACTTGAAAGTTTTAACTTGTCGCCGGTCCTCATCTCCACCTCTATATGCATCGAATGTTGTCTCATTTAACTTTATATTATGGTATCGGTTCTTCTTTTATAATAGCACCATACCTCACTATCAACATTCGAAAACCTCATCAAAACGCGCTCACATCGTGTCGCTTGGTGAGGTGAGCATGGGAGCGGATGAAGATGGCTTCAGTGATGGATGTGGATTTCGGGAACGTAGAGAGCATGTGGGTTGCCGGTCAGAGGATGAAAAGGGCAGGGGATCGGTATGTGAAAACTAAAGTATCACAATTGTTGGTGCCCGCCTTGGTGTGGGCGATTTGGGTCTGTAGGAATCAAGTTATATTTAAGGGTCAGGTGAAAATATTTAGGAATTAACCGAGGGTCACATTTGGGACTAGGAGAATATTAGAGTGAGGGCAGGGAGTATTTTTTTTCAGGATGATAGTCTCGTAGTTCCTTAGTGTGTTCGAGCTTCGGTCTATAATTTTGGTAGATATGTCTTCTACTTAGAAATTACTTGTCTTATTTTTTTCTTTACTTTATTTATTTATTTTTAACACTTGACCCTTAATATATTAAGGCAAGCGCTTACCGTTTCATAAAAAAAAAATTTTGAAAACCTCAACCTCCTCGAACAATGAAACCATAAAACTGTCTTTTTTTTTAAGTCTCACAAAAATATTGATCAACATTTCCACTAAAAATAAAAAAACAAAACATAAAACAACACATAACAGACTCAGAGATAACAATTCCATCACCAAAGTCCGTCTCTTTTCATAAAATCTTCGAAGCGACAAAACCCGCACCGCAATTTGGTCTTGACCTAGAAAAAGCAAAAACCCATAAAGATCATTCAATCGAAATTCAAAAATATACCTAAAAAAATCATCTTTTTTCAATCAAAAGAGGGGAAAGATTTGGGTTTTAGGGGCATATTTATTAAAAATATTTAAATAGACCTTTATGAACAAAATTCATTTAAGAATGATTTACTTACAAATTAGAGGGGCGCAAATAGAGTCCCCCTACCATTATCCTTTCTAAGGTCCGTTTGAACATTGTTTGTGCTAAAATAATTCACTGAAAATTTAAGACAAGTGTCAAACAATGAGTATGACAAGTGGCAGGTGATGAAGTATGTGAAGATCAATAGTTAAAAGACACATGGAGTACAGGTGTCACTAACCAGCCACTTTGGAGAAGCAAAAGATGCATGGTTACAGACAGTTATTTTCTGAAGCAGTTATTTTCTGAAGCAAAACAGTTACAGGCAGTTACTTCAAAACTCTATAAGAGATGGACAAATGAAGAAGAACAGGAGGAGAAAAGAAGATCAGTCATCACTTGAAAATTGTCCAAGTATTTATCTTAGGCAATAGGTATAGCATTTAGTGTTGGAATCAATAAATTAGGAGTATTCTGTTTTAAACAGATCTTCACCAATTGAAGTCACTGTACTGTACACTTCAGTGAGGTAAATGTCTTTGATTGTATGTATTTCTTATGTATTGAAGATTGTTACCTTTTCTAATTAGTGTTTTCAATTCCATCTAATTCAAAGTTTGAGTCTTCTTTTATATTACACTTTGGCAAATTCTAAAGTCCTCTTTGTTGAGGCAAGAGAACCACACACAATCGTCTGGTTAAATTTGGTCAGTTGTTTGAAACTAGTCTTGATTTGAGTAGAGACTAAACTTGAGTCTCTTCTGGCACGCTATCATAAAGATAAAATAAAAACAAGTTGATTTTGTGGCCAACAAAAATATGTTTAAAAAATAAGATTTTGATAAAGTGTTTTAAATAGACTTTTATTATTGAAAAACGCATCTACGCTTTTTAAGAAGTAACATTTTTGCACGAAACGTTATAAATAAATTTTTAATTAAGTCTGCTTCTTGAAACTCATTTGATATCATGTTTAAGCTTTATGTTTAATTAAAAAACAAATTATCCCCGATCGTATTATCAAACGGGTGCCTCTATTTGCACCCCTCAAAATGGGGTGCACACCCCTTTTTTATACACCCAACAAAAAACAATGAAATCCTTTAAACATCCTTTTTTGAATCTCGCGACACAATCACTGTCAACATAAATATCAAATATCGACACTGATAATGTCGTGAATGATCCAGTGTAACATAGTTTTCTGAACCCCGCGATACAATAATTGTCGACATAAATGCCAAATGTCGACACTGATAGTGTCGTGAATGATATAAATTCTACGAGTTTAGTTTTTTGAACCCTAGGACACAATCACTGTCGACATAAATATCAAATGTCGACACTGATAGTATCGTGAATGATCCAAATGGGGTGTGCACATGATCCGATTATAAATGGACTTTTTGTGCATTACCCGTTTGTGAGGGGTGTGCACCCTATTTTGAGAGGTGCAAATAGAGACACCCTTATCAAACGGACCCTAAAAGTTAAACGGGTTATCGGACCGGAGCTTTAGGCCCAGAGGCACGTGCACGTGCATCCCTCAAAAACAAGGAACGGGAGGCTCCAAATTTCGAAATAAATGACGTGGCAGCTGCGATTAATTACGTGGCGCGTTTTCATCAATTCCGCGTTTGAATGCGGTGCCACTGTTTTTTATTTCCGTAGAACCATCCGATGGACGGCTCTGATAACAGATTTTTTTGTTTCAGTCCTTGCATCTTTTGGATTTAGAAATCCATCCCTCAGATATATTCAGTGAATTATAATCGCCCACAAACTTTGCTTTTTTCTCAATATAAAGCATGTGAAAAGTGGAAAAGATAATGTAAAAAGTCACGAGTGGTCAATGTGACTTGTAAAATTAAAGATTGTTGGGGTTTTTATTTACACATAATAGGTATAACTTACGAGTTATAAATTTTAATTTATCTTATAAATAATAGACATGTTTGTTGTGGTATTAGAAACAATAAATAAATATTAATAGATGTTAATTAAATAAGTTGTAAAATAGTTTATTTTGTGTAACTATTAAAAATACGTTTATTAACTTAACGAAACTAAAAATTAGTGTCATATTTATTTGTAATTAATAGATAAATGTTATTTGTAATATAGATTAAGAATGTTTATGTCCAACATAAAGTACATTTGAGAGTGGAGAATCTTTGTTATTTCAAGTTTTTATTGTTACTTTTGTGTTCATATATGAATGATCGTCATCCCTTAAAAAAGTCATTTTTAATCATATGTTGAAAAAATCACACCATTTCACACAACTTTACAAGAGAGAGCAGTTAGGATATCCAATGAGTCTGACTTCAGTCAAACTTGATATTATCAGTATCATCAATATTTAACTATACAGCTTATGAATTGAATTACACAGCCTATTAATCGAATTGCACAGAAAATAACATTGCTTGATTGGATCCACACTCATGTCCAAAACTTCACAGTGTCTATAAAAAAATTAAAAATACTTGAGGGACCTAAAACTAAAACATCCACAACACCACCTTTCCCATCGATGCAGAAACTCAAAAAATCAAACTCTGATTCATCTATGTAAAACTCTTATGTAAATGTGATCAGTCAAAATAAAACAACAATAAATACAATGCAAATCCAAAAATCAATCAATCAAGCCTTGGTGGTCTCTGCATGTCTCCTCCTTGTCGTCCTGATATACCAAACTATGACACCAAGGATGGCCGTCGCCAATCCTCCGACAATGATTTCTCCGCCGGCGGCCGACGACCCGTGCCTCCTCTCCGCCGGCGTGGGTCCTCCGGCGCCGCCACTTGTGGGTGCATTTGTAGTTGGTGATTCAGCCAAGCCAATAATGGTGGGCACTGGTCTTGCCATGGCTGTTGCAACCAAAACAGAGACAAAAACAGAGCAAACCAGAAGAAGTTGAGCCATTGTGACTCAAAAGAAAGAAAGGTGGGGGCTTTATATAAGGTTTTGGTCACATGGGTTGTTTTTTAATGCATTGATTTATATTGCGTTTTGCTTATTTGGGAATCTTGATCAAGGATTTGGGGAGTGTTTTTAAAGTAGTTCTTGATGGGGGGAGGTCTTTATGAGGCAGATTTGTTTTTGGGAAACTGACACCTGGATTAGGAAATAAACCTCTCGATTAAACAACCAAAAAGAACCTCCCAAAGATCTATGTTTTCTTTTTTCCAATGGAGTGCACATGTGAACACTAGGAAACTTGGTGTCAGGGTTTCCTAGAATGTTTTGTTGCCAGTGACACTGTCACTCAGTTCACATTGCATCTCATTTGCATCTAAAGTCTCATGGTTATACAATGTGATAGTATAATATATATTATATTATAAAAAATATTTTTAAAAAATAAAAATGTATTTTTAGTGTGTTTTATTTTTTATAATAATATATCATTCAATTAATTAGTATATAATTTTTTAAAAAGAAAATTAGTGAAAGCTGAGGATGAGATTTTATAAGGGATTGAGCAAATCATTTTTCTAGCATGACAAATTAATACACAATAAGTAATAAAATACATCTACTCAATTCCTTTGAACACACACACACATATATCTTTAAAAAAATTAAAACATGTTAAATGTTACAAATGAGACTAAAATTGAATGTTTTGAGTGAATTTGGTTAACCAGAAAAAGCTTAAACCTGACTCCTATTTTGTTGATAGATGGGAACTAAGCTATTTATTATTTGGTTGTTAACTTGTTATTCAATTTATTTTATTTGGATAAACATTTTAATTTGTGTTTGTTTCACGAGAATATAATATAGTTTTGAATGAACAAGAATGAATAAACTAATTAACTGTGTCCCTGATAGATTATTTTAATTTATTCAACAAAAAAATTTGTAATTTTTTTAGAATTAATTATTTTTTTTTTCCTACTTATACTTTTTTAAAATGCCAAGGTGAAAGTTGGCATTGGGTGAATACACTGAGTTAAAAGGACGAGAAGAGATGCATTGATACAATACAATTAATTCTCTGGAAGTTCAGAAGGTCAGCTGTTCTGCAAGTTTGCCTCTGATTATGGGATTTATTTAATTTTACTTCATTAGTGGCCTCTGCTTTCTTTATGTTGGTGATATTTTGACTAATCAAGAATCATTAATGCATTTATTAATGGGTAAAGGTCGGTGGAACCGAATCTGATGTGCTAACCTTTTATTTCCGGCCATTAGATGGGTCAACATGATGGAAAGTAAAAAAAAACTACAATTTTCACTTCCTTAATTTAAAAATAGATAATGTTTTGTATAGTCTATTTTTCGGTTTTAATTTTAGCTAACACATATTTTAATTTTTTATAAAAATAATATAATTCATCTAATTATTATTTATATTATTTTATAAAAAATTGAAGCATATACTCAAATGAATTGCATAGATTCATTATAGAATATATAAAAATTTCTAACGAAATATGTCATGTTAATGTAATATATGGTGCTAATAAAACATATGAAATTGAAATTAAGACTAAAAAAAGGAGTCTTAAAAAAACAGTGAAGAAGAAAGAAAAAAATCAATAATTTCCTTCCCCAGTGAAAAATTGTTATTTGCAATTCAATTCTTGTTGCCTATCCCTCTCCACAATGGTCACCCCAATTTGTCAGGCCGACACAGCATGACTGCATGATCCATGGTTAAGTCTGTCAATGGATTGGATATGGATCACTTGTGACCTGGCTACATGGCACATCTCCTTTTGCTAACGGACCAGCACGGCGGAGCTCGTAGCCAAGCCGGTTCATGTTACAATTCTAAAGCTAGCCCAATTGGTCCCAGGCCCACTTGGGCGCACAGCTTCTCCAATTGTGTTTCAAATAGAAAAAGATGAATCGACTCCCATTGCAGTCCCAATTACAATCTATACCATTTTATTTTTTTAAAAAAATCACTCTCCTTTTGAAGTGTATATTACTATATGAAATAATGTGTATATTGGGATACAATAATATATTTTTTTTGAGTTGAAAAAATGAAAAAAAAATCGTGTCTTGCATTATGATAAAAGCTACACAATATAATAGCATATTATATACTGCACTATCATAATATATCGAGCTGCAAAATGAGCTATGCATCAGCACTCGTTTCAAATATGCATCTCACATAGACCATCTAGGGATTGATGCGTTCCTTGATAATACAATTCTCATTTGGTAGAAATTTTTTTATTAGCATTAAATATAATTTTTTTAAAAACTTGGATTATTCTTCTTTTCACTAAGAACATTAGGTGATCAAATCTCTCATAGCAAAATTATATTGATTGATCACTGAATTCAGGAAATTTTCAAAATTTGGGTATAAAAAAGGAAATTCATCTGATATTCAGAACAATAAATTTTATGCCAGTACCTCCAAAAACATCATGCTTTGTTCGTTTTCTGGATGTGCATAAAGAAATCCTGGTGGGTGCCTTCCACATACTGCTAAAAAATTGAAATGCAGATTTTATTATATAGAAATATGGTGTAAACATCTATTTGGGACTTGGTACTGTTTGATGGTTGCTGATGTTTGAAATGTCAAATGTGGTTTTTGTTTTTTTCTTTTCAAATGGCAGTGTTTCTAATGGGTGGCTTGGAGTGCCATGATTTTTCATGATCATTTTTTGTCAATCTACTCTGCTACTGGCTTTATATTTTTGTGCTCTCTGCTTTTCCACCACCATTTATTTCATGTTTTGGATGGATACAAAGGAGGCTGATTATTTTGCACTAATGAAATGGTGATATTTAAATATACCAGCATAAGCCATTACAATTATCTAAAGAGGGAGGATATTCCCACCATCCTATTTAAGCGGATATTTCCACCACCCTGTTTTTGTTAAACATCACACTTTATTTACAATTTTGCCATGTGTATAACCCCCTAAATATACCAAGGGCAACCCCCTCTCCTTCTCACCACCCCAAGTTATTAGCACGGTCAATCTCACGACCATAAGTAATTGGCATGAGTTAGAGACATAGAGTGTGTACATAATTATATTTCATAGACAATGTCATTGTCGATTGACGCAAAAAAAAATGCATAGGTTCTTAAATAAGTTAGACCTATGAGTTGTCATATAATTATATTTTCTAGCCAATTTTCATTCACTGGACATAAAAAAAACCCGTACATTCTATAATGAATTAGAAACATGTATGTAATGTCTACATAATTATATTTTCAAGATAATGGCTCTGTCAATGGAAACAGAAAAAAAAACTCAATAGGTTGTAGAATGAGTTAGACAAATGAGGTATCCACATAATTATATTTTCTAGATAATGTCTCTGTAAATGGAAACAAAAAAAAAAACTTATAGGTTTTGGCATTAGTTATAATTGTGTCTTTAACTATACCAATGTCAATGATTGTAGTAATTAGAGAGTAACTTATCTAATAATACCTTTACAAACACATTCAAAATGTGATTCACACATTCACATTAATTTACATATTTACCCCTAAAATATTATGAGGTTCTACCAAACACAATCAAATCATAATACAATCATGTGTTAAAACCTAAACAGCTTCGTTTCAACTTTGTTTTGATAAACATAATGAAAGTTCAAACCACAAAACACATTAAAGATGATTTAGCATTGATTATTTGTGGATGCTGAAACCTATAACACACAAAAAAATTGAAAAGTCTATTTTAACATGGACCAATTAATTTATCCATGCCGATTGTGCCTTTGCTTTGACCTACATTACACAGATGTTGGGTCAGGAAGTGGTTTTCCATCTTGCAAGTAATATATCATATCTTAAATTGCTCTTTGCGTAGCCTTGATAGTTGTCCCCTGTCTCGAACTTTGGCCCATCATTTGTATAACGTTTCAGTATTTTTTGGCCTTATATATTTATTTTAAATATATAATGAAAATTTTAAAATTTGATTTTTTATATTTCATTTTTTCAGATTTGGCGGTGGGCCCAAATGGGTCCAATTTGATTTATAATTATGATAATTATAAATTGATGTTGAAATAATTATTTTATATTTTTCTGTAGATTTTTATAGTGTTAAGATACTTTGGTTGAAATTTGGTGAGATTCAGAGTTCGAAAATTTGATTTTTAGGCTTAGTGTCAAGTTATTGGGCCTAGGGATCTAGTTGCGAATCCAGAATACATTTTTATAGCCTTCTGGGACATTTCTGTAAATCGGATAGGGATCTGTTTATAAATCGGGTAGGGATGTCATTGTAAACTGGAAAGACTTCAGGGGTCGTTTTGTAATTTCGGTAAACCCCTTTAAATAACATGTTTGGGTTAGGGTTTTTCATCCAAATCTCAGAAGTTATGAAGGGTTGTGATGATCTAACCCTAGATGGAGATGGTGGGTGGTGTAATCGGATCTAAGGTGAGATATCATTCCCTATTGATTTTGTTAGTTTTAATTTATTTTTGTTAGGATATGATTACGTCAAGTAATTGTTTGGGGAAGAAGTTTGATGGATTAGGGTTAGGGTTTGATTGATTTAATTTAATGATTATTTGATTTGATTTTTATGGATCTCAAAGGAATTCTTAAGATCAAATTAGATTTATTAGTTTTGGGGATTTAATGGCAATTTTCGGGTTGATTTTATGCTTGGACGTAAATCGTGTTTTTGACTATGATAGAGTCGTTTCTGGAAAAAATGTATTTGACAAACAGAAATAGGTTTTGAAAAGAGCTTTCCAACGAATCATTAATCGTCCAATTCGGAGTTACGGATAGAAAGTTATGGTTTTTGAAAGATTTCTGTGCAGTTTATTGAAATTCAAATATTTAGCTTGATGACCAAGTTTGATGAATGTTAGAGATTTAGATGATCCCAAATTTGATGTTTAATGAAGTATAGTTTGTTTTGCGGGTTTTGATGATTTTATTGATCTTGAGAACTTAAATAGAATCTTAAATCGATAATTTGGTTTAGTGGGATCAATGAATATTGATTGGATATTGTTGTTATTTGGATGTAAATTGATTGGATTTGAGTTACTCGATCATGGAATTATAGTTGAGCCTTATTGGATTTGTTCAAATATTTTATTCGAGGATTGATCGATCATATGGGTCTTATGGAATAAATGGATATTGATTATCGGATCGGATCATTGTGAGTATATGAGTATTCTAATATTTATTCGAAGTTGGGATTTTCATTAGGACTTTGAAGTGAGTTGTTGATTGTAGGTCTATAAGATATCGGCTTTTGGGATTATTGGACATAGTGCTGTTATAAGTTGGTTGTCAGTTGTTTGGGTCGTGATTGATTGTTTCTGATCTATTATTGTATAATTGTTATGCTAGGTTATCAACGTGCGAGTGTGTATCGTTGATGCTTGCGTGGACCGAAGGTGAGTAGGCCTATCGATTTATTTCGTGTGAGCTTTTGCTCTATAACATTGAATTTCATATGCCAATCATATTTGTGTGATATTATGTGTCATCCATGCATTTATATTTTGATAAATTTGCATGATTTGGATATTTTCTTCATATTGATCAAATTGCATTTTCGTTGAATGAAGTTGCATGATTTAATTCATTCATCATGTCATTAAAATAGCATGAATTATGCTATTCATGTTTCAAGAATTAACATAATATTATTCTGATGCTTATGCTTTCGAAATAATATTTGGATTAAAGATTTTCATTTCGAGAGTTTTGGAAAAATTTAGGACTAGTGGAGACAACCTAGTCCTAGGAGATTTTATCAAGATGCATATCATGACATATTTTCTGGAATAAATCCCCCCGTAGTATTTCGCCTTTGGGGAGGAAGGTCTAGGACTCGAAGAGTCCCAAGATCGGTGAGGGGTGTGGTAAAGCATTCCTTGCAGCGGCGGATTCCTTTGTTTGGAGTCTGCAGCAACCGGGGCATCCTGTGCTGGTGTTCTCGTAGTGATGGCAGCGGCGACCCATCAGCGTCTTCTAGATCCGACGTCTCCTCGAGGGAGCTTTTTGAGCGATTTAGTCGCTTGGGGCTTGGCACACCTGTTTTGGGAAACGGTTCTTCCGATTGAGAACCCTACCCGGTCATATCATTTAAGCTGCATGATTTCTATGACGTGGACAAAGGATTGGGCCACGTGATGCATTAAAATTATATTTTATTAAGCTCATGCATTTAAATTGATTTAGTAAAGAAAATTCTTGTTTTGTTTTTATATATAACTATATATATATATATATATATATATATATATATATATATATATATATATCATTTAACTCTCATGATTTCTCTAATGTGGGCCAAGGATTGGGCCACGTGCGCATTAAAATATTTTTTTAAAGTTCATGATTTTAAATTGATTTAATAAAATAAAAGATTTATTAAATGAAATTCTGATTTTCATAAAACTTTATTTTTATATATACTGTCACGTGAGGTAATTTGTCAATGGGCTTATTCACTGAGTTAATCACTCACCCTTTTCGATATGGGCTGGTTGTTTCATAACCAGGTAGCTCATCTTCTGAGGACCAAGACAAAGCTTGAACTTTTCATGTGCTTCAGGGATCTCGTCGAGGTAGCAGTACTGGAGAATAAATAATAGTCACGGTCAATTATTTGGATTTACTTTAGTTTAGATGGCTCCCACAGGGGTGGTTTAGTATGTCTTTCCATTCGAATATTTTATTTATGTTAAACTCTGATATTTTGTATGATAATTGGTGATTTAAAACCCTTTGATATTATTTACTTTATTGCCATCGTTTTTTTAATTATATTTATATTATATTGGTATCATTCATTTAAAAAAAAAAAAAGAGTTGCAAACTTTGGTCTTGTAATTGGATTAAATTTAGTAGCGACCCGTTTACCGTCCGATAAGCGGTTAGGTAAATGTGGGGCGTTACAATTTGAAACCATGTCATATACTCCACAATCACCTCCCAATGTGTACGTATTGGTTCCCCATGCCAATAATACTCTTCTCTAAGAAAGAAAAATGAGATTCATCAATCAATGCCACCAATATACAAACAATAAAAGTTCGACTAATATGTAATATTTAATTCAATGAGTTATTAAAATGCATTCACAACCTTACATTTCAATCCTAAACCATTCAAATTCATCTAGCACACTTCATTTCTCTATAAAAAAAACATACCTTTCTCTATGTTATATTTACTAGATTGATTGGAGCATGAATAAATTAAAATTATATTATTGTTTAAATGTAGTTTTCAACAATATGTATTGAACCATTGTACAATTTCATATCAATGTCAGTATACTAATTCTTCTCATGATTATATTAAATACGCCAACAATAATATTTTCTAAGGGGAATTCTTTTCTCTAACCAATGCCACCAACATACAAATTAATGAAAATAAAACCAAAATGCATTTACAACTTTAGCTTTGACTAATGTATTAAAATTCAACCAACACATTTCATTCTAAAAAAAATAAAATAAAAATAAACCTAGTTTTGTATAAAATAAAAAAAACAAAAAAAAACTAGTTTTTTCTATTAAAACTCTAACTTTGTAAGATGGAAAATAATATTCCTGAGTTCACCATTAATAATTAATTAAAATGTATTTTAAAAAAATAGATATATTAACCTATTTTAAGAAAGAAGAATTCGCTCGCGACCTCAAGAGTGGCACTGGGAGGACCTGACGGTTGTGTGAAAATGACTTCACGACAATTTGCCGTCGGCATCCTCACGACAAGAGTGAGAGGGAGATAAAAGAGACAAAAAGGATGTTATGATGTGTGAAGGGTGGTGGGGTTGATGTATTTGGGAAAGGGTTTTTTAAAAATGGTAGGCTTGATGTTTCATAAAATAGGTGGTGGTAAACTTATGAAGGTGATGCTACCGATTAAAAAAGGGTGGTGGGTATATACTCTCCACACCTGCTCTGCGCTCCTTTATCACTCGACAGCTCATGTATTCAAGTCGTACAGGAATAGAAAACAAGATGGGTTTTTTTCTTCTATTTTCCTGCTCTATGTATGACTTATTGAATAAAGTTATAGTTTTATCTTGAATAAATAGTAATAACCAGGTCTACACTTATAAATTCTACCTCGGATAAGATTTCCTTTTTCTAAGCATTCAAAATTTTGGGTCAATTTTGATAAAAACATAAATTTTTTTAAATTTATATCTATTTTAAAAATAAATAATTTTGAATGCTTTTTTATTATATTATATTTTTTATTATTCTAATTAAAAAACAAGTCAAGTTGTTAATATAGAATAAAATACAAAAAAAGGCAGCTGTTTGTCTACCCATTCTCATTTATCTATTTTAAAATTTATATCTATTTTAAAAATAAATAATTTCTATGCTTTTTTATTATATTAAATTTTTTATTATTCTAATTAAAAAACAAGCCAAGTTGTTTGATTAATATAAAATAAAATACAAAAAAAAAAGGCAGCTGTTTGTCTATCCATTCTCATTTATCTGTTTGTGCAATATCCATGTTGGAAAAGAGACCATAAATGAGTAGGAAAAAAAAAACTTGAATTTCAAAATATCTTACAAAGGCAACCGGTCCCCAAAATGCGTGCATGTGTGCTCTTGACGGGACATTACATTCATCACCATCCGTACGTAAACCATTTTTTAAAACCCCCAAATAAAAAAAACCCACCATAAACACAACATGGAGTTCATGTCCTTGGTAAATTTACACCCAACCCCCTCCCCCCCGATCCAAACCTCAACCCCTCCTCCTCTTACACTCGGGGGGCAAAACCGGAAATCTCCCCCCATCCGCGCAGTAATCATAGACCAGATGGTTCGCACGCACCCACATCAACTGGTGACTCTGGTGCACGCTCAGCTCCGCCATCACCGGCTCGTCCCACCAGTTCCCCTTCTTCTCAACCGTCGATCCGCTGCATCTCTTCAGATCCTCCGACGTGGCGCACTCGCACCCGTCGATCTCGACCTCCCTGTACGTCGTCACGAACGGCGCGTGCGACCAGTCGGTCTTGACCCTCCCCCCTTGCGTCGCCCAGTCGTCCGCGTTCCATATCGAGCTGTAGACTCCCATCGCCTGGTCCTTCGGGAACGGCACGCCGTCTCTCTGTTTGTGAACCCTGATCGGCGTCTCGTCCACCATGAACCTGCGCATTGATCTCCACCGTCAGATCTGTTGATAAAGAGGGGGGGGGATCGTCGATCGTGAGATCGGACGGTTGAGGGTTTGCTTACACGACTTGGCGTTGGTTGTAGAGGATCGAGTAGGAGTGGAAGTCGGCCGTCGGATCGAACCAGAGGTCCATCCGTTGCTCCCGGTTCCCGACGCCGTCGATGTAGATGTTCGTCTGCACCAGGTATGGCTCCCCCGTCGTGTTCCCAAGGAACTCGAAGTCGAACTCGTGGTGGCTCGGACCGTCCGATGACATCTGCAATCACAGATTCAATGTCACTAAAAACCCTAACGAATCGATCGATCGAGTGAGGGTTTCGGTGCTCACGTAGAAGGCGGTGACGGTGCCGGCGGAGTCCCCCTCGACGAGCTTGATGTGAGCCGTGGTCTTACCGTACATGTACTTGCTCTTCGAAGCGAATCCGGCGCCTGTTAAGGATTAGAACGATCAGATGAAGAAGAGATGCAACAATGTTAGGGTTTTTGAGGATCGATGAGTGACTTACCGGAGTAGTTGTCGAGCTTGAGCTTGAGGAGCTCGCCTTCGTAGATGAGGTGGTCGGAGGCCCAGCTCGACTGGAAGAGCTCGTCGAACTTCTTCGAGGAGCTCACATTGGAGGCCAATGCGAGGGTGATAAAGACGTAGAACAGCTTCAGAGGACCAGAAATCGCCATTAGAGATTGCTCTGTTGAAGCTCTATCGCGAACACTCACTGATACTGAATGATGAGTAAGGACGGAGAAGGGGGTGTTTTTATAGGACCTGCCACGTAGGATGGACACGTCAGCGGGGGAAGTAACCGTTGCCACGCCGGGTTAGCTGGAGAAAGGGGATCGGCCAATGGGAGAAGGACACGTGGCAATGACAGCTGTATTTCTGACGATCTTAGCTGGGCAGTGGGACAGTGGGACTGGTCTGAGTAAAGGCCTTGCTTGCTCAAAGCGTCCGCTTTTATTGTCTCTTTTTTTTATAACTTTTGAGAAAATGAATCAGTGGTCCCTCTAGTTATCTTAATATTATATTTAGGCCCCTTGTCTGTTTGGAGATATCTCTGTGTCCCTATTTTGATATCATATTATTTCTAGGTTTTAGAATTAACATCCGTTGGATAGGAATTTTATGATATCAAATATAAATTTCCACTCTCTTCTGCTCTCTCCAAATTACCTTCTTTAACACCCGAAAATCTCTGGTTTTCACTCACTCACTCTCCCAAAAACTCTCTATTATCTACTGATCCATCTCTCCCCCTCTGTATTCCGGTTGTCTCTCCTCCTATCCCTCCTTTTGCACCGCCTAATAACAGTGTAGATATTCTAATATATTATAAAGTATCTAGACTACTTAATAAAGTAGCCAAACACATTACCAATGTACCTAGATAATTTAACAGTGTATTCATACAAATGATATTTTAGACATGTCTACTGACAGTAGAGACTTAAAAGATATCTTTAAAAAAATTAGGGACTTAAAAATAATACAAAGGTGGCTAGAGAGGGACCTGATTAATTCCCCGTAACTTTCTTTTTATTTTTTGAATTTTTTATATATGGCTTTGTTTAGGTGACGTCAGTTTTACAGCTGGAAAGAATGCTCTGCTGGTTTCTTTGTACGGGGGTTATGTTTTTTTATTTAAAAAATAATATTTAAAAAAATAGGGCATCTGAAAGGCGTGCCGAAATATTCGGGTTTATCTGTCCGTATACTGATAACACATTCTCTCTCATGGCGTCGGGCCCACGTCGTCCTTCATTTGTGGGTTTTTTTTTGGGGATTAAATGCATTTTGGTCCTTCAAGTTTACAGAACCTAAAAGACATCTTTTATATTTGAAACATACGCAATATAAGGGGGTGCTGTGGGGTCAAAATTATCTTTCTATGATGTATGAGTAGATAAGTAAGGGCTAACATTTGAGCCTATTAACTATACTCCAAGTACTGATGAACTAATACTCGATTAGTGAGGGCCCATATCCTGGATGACCCATCAAACATGGATCCGGTCAGTCGAACCCTCCATACCCGACGATTGATATGAATTCAAGCCAGTATTTTTTATTAATTTTTTAAATGACTAATTCTTTAAATCCTAACATAATATATTGAATTTATAGCTATCATTAAACTGATTATATGAGATCACAATAATATATTCTTCATTTACAAACATATTAATTGATTCATTAGATCACAACAAATTATATGTATACATCAAAGGATAATCAATAACTGATTGTGAAATCTGGGATCTCTCTAGAGCATCCAACAAAGTATTATAATTAACAACCTAATACACTATTTTATAAAACTCTAAATGGTGCATTGGTTGACTTGAACGAACGAATGATCTTCTGTAGATCATCCCAACCTTGTTTCCAACGACACTCAATGAGGAGGATCGCTGGCCACCCATCGAAAGCCGTCAGGAGAGGGGGAGTAGACAAATCGTATTGACGTGAATCCAATTCGTTATTTTTTGTCCCTCCATTGACCATGATTAGGTTAAAGAAAATAATGATTATGGACAAAAGGGCATACATAATGCATGTCAATGAAGTTTCATAAGGATATATAAGCAATTAGACTTTTAAACAAGATATAACGCCAAAATATGATTTTTGTAAGGGTACACGTGAAAAAAAAAACTAAACTATACATTCATTCAATCCATATACGGGTATTGTGAAAACAAATGGCATCCCCCAAATGATTCTGCATGGCAGATGGAAGCGGGTATGATTGTGCAGGAGGCCATGCCTCTGTCTTCTGAAACAGTACGGTATTGCCCTGCTTCAATTTCATTTGTCTTCCTTTTTAAAGAGATGGAACAGCAACAGTGAATCACAGTCCATCTTTAAAAAAAGAAAAAAACAAACGGATACAAACAAAAAGGGTCTCTCTCCCCCCTCCTCCGTCTTTATCTAAGTAACTAAAAACATAAAATTTTTTTATATAAATCCTTATTAAAATTAAAATAGACGTATGAGTCCCTTAAAATTCACAAAAACTCAGTTATCATCCCTAAATTAAATTTTCATCTAAATTTAACAAAAAATTCTCATAATATTCTATCACATATAATAATTGTTTAGACATTAAAGTCTCTATAAACAGTCATGAATATAAACTAATCTCTATAAAAGATAAAATTGCACATAAAAGACTTTTACATTAATAAATTGTGTACACATTCCAGTCCTTATAAACAATAATAAATACAAATTGTTCCTGTAAAAGATAAAATTACTTCTGAAAAACATTTACATTTAATTGGATATACATTACAGTCTTTATAAACAATCATAAATATAAATTGTTCCATATAAAAGACAAAAATCCTTCTTAAGGATTTTTACATTTAATTGTGTAAACATTATAATCTATATAAACAATCATAAAGACGAACAATTAAAGTCTTTCAGGGACAATTTTATTTTTTGCAAGAACTAATTTATCTTTATATTTGTTTATAGGGATTGCAATTTGTACACAATTTAATGTAAAAGTCTTTTAAGGGTAATTGTGTCTTTTGTAACGATTAATTAATCTTTATAACTGTTTATGGGGACTTTAATGTCTACAGAATTATATATGATGAATATTCCATCAAGTTTAAATGAAAATTTAACTCAGTGATGATAATTGAGTTTTTGTGAGTTTACAGGGACTTGTATGTCTGTCCTAATTTTAATAAGGACTTACATGAGTTTTCTCATGTTTGTAGGGACTTAGATGTCTTTAAACCTTTTTTTTAATATATATATGTACTTAAAAAATTAAGAAATTTTTGCATATATACCCCTATAAAATTTTAATTTTTTCAACATACCCTTATAAAAAGTCACAGTGCAAAAATATCCGTATGGTCAATTTTTTTCGTTTTTATTCCGTTATAGGCATTGAAATGACCCTTTTACCCTGATAACACCCGAAGTGAATTTTTTTTTTATATATACACCTCTTAAATTCCATATTTGTGTAAATAGTCCTTTAATTTTTAACTTTACATAAATACCAATGAAATTTTAACACATCGTGCAAATTTGTCCATTAGGTTAGTGTTCATGAGCATTGATTAGAATATCACCATTAGCTATCTAAATCACATGTAAATAATCCAAAATATCATTTTCAACGTGCTATTTGGATGGTCAAACCCTAGTTCCTTATTCCTCCTTCAACCTTTTCTATTTTTTCTTCGTGCAGGGTTGCGTAGGGTGTGTGATTTAAATGTGGAGTAAACTGGTCATTTACGGGGTATGGCTAAAAATATAACTATGGTTCGATCTGTGTTCCTAACAATGACTAATGAAGGACAAATTTGGATGATTTATTAAAATTTCAGGAGTAGTTTTGTATTGGTGAAAATAATAGAGGTAATTAAAAAATATGGGTTTTTCAGAATTACTAAGGGCATTTATGCAAAAAAAGTTTTTTGTTTTTCAGAATTAGTATGGGCATTTAGGTCAATATACATGTGGAGTTAGACTTTTTAACCATATTTAATCGAGAGTTCTTTACGGCGTATGGCATAGGGTACCCCTATGCCATACGCCGTAAAGAACTCTCGATTAAATATGGTTAAAAAGTCTAACTCCACATGTACATTGCACTCACTTAAAGATTCTCTATAAGGGTATTTTTGCAATGTGAGTTTTTATAGGGGTATTTTGATAAAATTAAAATTTAACAAGGGTATATGTACAAATATCTCAAAAATTAATATTTTATCAATACCATCTTATGTCTGTGAAATAAGTTGAATGCAATAACATGTTCTAAGTAAAATACTCTAATATGGTTATACCCATTTTTCTTTGCAAATAAACATACTTTTTTTGTTTATTCACATATATTTCACCTAATTCTATATTTATTATTTCATCCAAACATGGAATGAGACGAAGGAAATTTTTTATTTATCTATCGATAGGATTTTCATCAGTATATATCTCTAGGTGAGCATACATGTCCATTAAAATACATTAATAAAATTTTCTATCAATGATTTTTAAATTGATTAAAGATTTTTAGTCTTTTTTATAGACATATATTATTCATTCAAAAACATACTACTAATGAGATTCAAATGATCACGTTTTGATATGAAAATTTTCCATTTATACATGTATATACTATCTACAAAAAATATCATTATTGGGAAAATTAATTTCAGGTCCTCTGAGAAACATCTAAATTAATTTTAAATCCCTGAAACATTTGAATTTATTTTTAGGTCCTCAAATTAGTTGGGTGTTATTTCATGGTGTTTTTTCATCCAATGTGATTATCTTTGATCTTCTTCTTTTTTTTCAATTTTGTTAGTATACATACATGTGAACAGTGTACACAAACTTGTTAACCGTGTGTATTAACTCTGAAGTATAGTATAAAAAAAACATATAGCGGTAGACTTAACAATGATCAAACAGAAGGACCCAACAATAACAATAACTGGGGACATAAAACTAAATTTAGATATTTTAGTAATCTAAAAATAATTTTGATTTTATTTTTTTTGGGTTAAAAATAATTAGATCCTTACAAACATGAATAATCTCATATAAACCATTCTCAAAGTTAAAACACACACATATGTTCCTAAAAAATTACAAAAATTCAATTATCATTTATGGGTGAAATTTTCATCTAAATTAGTAGAATATTGTTATAACATTTTATCACAATGTACTTATATAGACATTATAGTTCATATAACAGTGGCGGCTCTAGGATATTCTATAGATGAAGTCATTTAAAAACTAAATACTACAAAATTTTAAAAAATTCACACTTATCATATATTTATTAAAAAATTAAATTTTCTTTTAAAAATATAACAACTTACAATAAAAAAAATTATCAAAGAAATGAGATGAAGGATTTCTAATATATAAACTTTTACAATTGCCCTCGAGATTTCATATTTGCATGGTCTGTGATGATAGCATTAGTAGTTTCAATTGTCTATTTTATTTAAAAAAAACATTAGTGGTTTCAATTGCAGCCGCATAGATGTCTTTTTGAATATCATAGTAACATAAATTGTTATTTTTTGGAGTATTTTATAACACAATTTCATTGATATATTCATTATGATCAGTAAAAAACTGAAAAAACCCTAAAAAATTATCCTTAAAAAAATTAAAACACGTGTAGACTGAAATTGGGGCTAAAAATAAGGTTGTACATAACATAATCCTTTCAGTTTTGAGTTAATGTGGGGATAGCTAGCCGGGTAAATTTGTTTAAAAAATCTTGATCGACCTACTAAGCCATCACAACATATTATATATGTGTCACCCACTCTGCACTCATCCCAACCAGTCCACGTCTTTTTTTTTTTAAATGGGATTTTGAATGTGGTAATGATTTTTATTTTTTTTGGACGAGGTTAACACAGAGGTAATGTTTGATGTTATTTAGAATTTGGATGTGGTCAATTGACCCCACAAATAACAATGTGTTGCCGCCCCTGCGTATAAACAATTATAAAAATAAATTAATTCAATTAAAAGATCAAATTATATTTAAAGAACCTTTATATTTCTTCGTTTTCTCCCTTAACATTATTTGGAAGGGGTTAAAAATTATAGATAATTTAGTCATTTCATATATATATATATAAGTTAGAAGTAACTAAGATAAGTTGAATAATAGTGAAACTCTGATAATGAATGCATATGGGTTTTTTTAATTTTTTAAGGATTTGTATGCCTGACCCAATGAATTTCTATGCAACTATCTTTGTTTACATGAACGTAAATCTCTTAAATTTTTTTTCATATTTTATTGACAAATGTACAAAAAACAAAAAAAAACTATCGTACACGTTTAAATGTTTATAATTGATTGAGAGAGAGAGAGAGAGAGAGAGAGAGAGAGAGATGGGGACACAAAAACGGCTCCTTGTGCTACGCGACTCAGGTTGACACACAACTCATAAACTTACGCTGCGTCGCGACACTCGCACGTGAATCTGACGCTCGCCCATTGTTCGTCTTCAGGATGTTTTGTTTGGTTGTTTTTGCAAATATACCCCCTTCTATATTTCACTATTATCGAAATTACCCCTAAAAAAAACCTAACAGTAGTAAAAATATCCTTAAAAATTTCATAGGTTGTGTATTGATACCCCTCTGTTACATGCCATTAACATTGAATTTTAAGAAGGATTGGTTTGTTAAACCGGGTGTATATTTACTGTTTTACCCTTTTCATGAATAACATATTCTTACTTGTCTGAGAGGACGCTTGAGATAAATCGTTCATCTTTGAAAGGATTCGGATAAAAAGTGATTTCAAATGGAATCAGACTCTGAAAAAAGGCTTTAAATGGAGACGGGATCAGTATTGAACTACACACTCTTTCAATTGAACTGCATAATATATAAATCGAACTGTACAACTAATTGTTAGGTATATATTTTACTTTTCTATTGGATACTGATGATACTTATAATTTCATATTTTCTCCAATAGCTGATTAGATTCAATAAGAGAGTGAAGTATATACCCAACATTTAGTTGTGCAGTTCGATTTATACATTGTACAGTTCAATTGAAATGATGTGCAGTTCAATACTGACTGAACTGACCGGATCCAAGCCTGACTGGATCCGGTCCCTTTTAAATAGGATTTAGACACAAAAAATTTAAACTACAAAATATAAAACCTTCGAAGTTAAACAAGAGAAAAAAAAGTGGGTATTTACTGCTTTTCAACCGTTTTTTAAGTAACAAAAAAAACTCTTTTTTTTAAGAGAAAATCCATATAACCCCTTGTAATCTAGTCTAAATTCATATAACCCCCTGCAATCTTTATAAATCCATATAACCCCATGTAATCACCCCTCTATATCCAAAAAAACCCCTCCGTTATCTTTTACGTCTAGCTGGTTAATGGGGCAAGGGGTTAAATGGATTTATGGCAGATTACATGGGGTTATATGGATTTATGACATATTACAGTGGGTTATATGAATATTTTTTTACATGTGATTTAAAAATTGAGCTGTTTAACATTTATTTTTGAATTTTTTTTCAAGATATCATGTATCTTTAATAAAAAAAACAAAACTCATCATCCTCTTGGCATTTTTGAATTTTTGTTGGTTGATATTACACACTATTTTAATAAAAAATCCGCCTTAAATCTATATAACAAAAAAGTGTGTAACATCAATAAACAAATTTTTATTATTAAATCTTGGGCACCTCTTGTATTGATGTTATAAGAGTGAATTTTGTTTAAAATAAACTGTATGTGAAGGAGTAGTTTTGAGTTTTTTTTTAAAATACTAAGAAATAAAGTATATACCTATTTTATTTCTATCTCTTTGATGAGTGATCTTATATGTGTTTATGATTTGAATAACTTTTTTTCTTTTATTAAAATTAAAAGTGTATGGTATCTTAAAAAAATTCAAAAATAAATGTTAAATAACTCAATTTTTAAACCAGATGTAAAAAAAAAGAGAAAAATTCATATAATCTCTTGTAATCTGTCATAAATCTATAAAACCCCCTGTAATATGCCATAAATCCATATAACCCCCTGTAATATGTCAGAAATCCATATAACCCCCTACCCTATTAACCACACCAATGAAAAAGATAACGGAGGGTGTTTTTTAGATATAGAGGGGTGATTAAGGGGGGTTATATGGATATATGAAGATTATATGAGGTTATATAGATTTAGGCTAGATTATAGGGGGTTATATGGATTTTTCCCTTTTTTTTATTCTCTATTTCACGAGATGCACGTGAAAATGGAGTGTGAAAAAACAAAACAGTGAGAGCTCACTCTGATTTTAACGTATAATAATTATCATTGTATTGCGTGTTTGTGGAGGGCACGAATACGATTGAACAGCTGGACAGATATGTCAGTCACGAGACTCCTCTACTAATGCAGAGTGAATGAACCTAATCTCTGACATTGCTTTTATGAATTTTTAGGTGAATATATTTGGTGACTGTTCATCCATCACAGCCGGCGAAATATATATATACAGAGAGGATAATAGATTTATATTGGTTTTTTTTTTAAAACAGTTTTTACATAATTACCTCTGTTAATATTACTTATGTAATATTTAAAAATATTATAAAAGTACCTTTTTGTTTAGTCACTATATGAATCCATAGGGATCCATTGTCAGTTTCTTAACCTTATTTGTATGAAATTATTTAGTTACCCTTCATTCAAAACTCTTTCAAAAATTAATTTTGCATATATATTTATGTTATATTCTGTTTTTGTCGAGACATAATATAACAAGGGTATATATATATATATATATGCAATGCCTCTAGAAGGGTATTTTAGAGATTTCACGTGAACATAATGGCATTGCATTACTTTTAAATATTATAGGAGTATTTTTACCATAAACAACAATGAATTTTAAGAGAGGTATAAATATATATATAAAAAAACTTACATTTAACAAAATACCTATATCCGTAAAAAAGAGAATGAATTGGTTCACTATCAACAAGGAATTAGATATCATTTATTTTTTCAATCTCTCTTCACCCTTTTTTTTCTCTCAAAACAACCCAGATATAGACCTAAACATAATAATAATATTTTTAACCTTAAAAATATTGAATGATTAAAAGTATAAAAACTAAAACATCATTGAAAAAAATTTAGGATGAGGATGCCACTTGCTTTTTTCTTAAAAAAACTTCAAAATATCTATTTCAATATTAATTAAATCAAAATAAATAAAGTTAGGAATAGGGACATGGAGAGGAAGTGAGAAATCATTAAAAAAAAGTACAAGGAAAAAATAAAAACAAAAAAGATCAAGTTGATAAGATGTCAACCAATGCCTAGTACAAGAGGGCCACTACTCCATGATGCACAATGCATCCCCGCTCACATGAATGTGAGTGTCACTCGCCATCCCCACACCCTAGTTACAAATAGACGATTTCACTCCTATGCCCCCGTTTGTTTTGGAATAAGCTCCCGGATAACTTAAGATAAGGGAGAATGGTGTTTGAAAATCCCGGATAACTCTTTTTTTTTTTTGATGGGTAATCAAAATGTTGTATTTCTGTAAGATCATTTTCTTTACAAATGCACAAGCCTTTACAAAAAGAGATAATAGGCTTAGGACATGATGAGTTTACAGAGAAATTCTCAATCCAGAGCCTACATTGCTCTGCTTCAACAGCATAGATAGATTCAGTAGACTACCGAATACGAGAGTAACCTTTCATAAGCTTATCCTCTGCTATTGCTTTGCTAATTTCATGCCATAACTGATTTGGCTGCACCTTTGTTTCTCCTTTGATAGATTGATAGGCTGCCAATAAGTCTGCAGGTGTATTACCTTCTCTATGGATGTGAGTAGCCTTCCAATCTTCCATTTGAGCCAGTCCATGATGGGTGCTTCTAAGGGATCTGAGAGCTGTCCAGGGAACCTTGCCTTTACCACACAGCCAAGCCAACGCAGTGGTGGAATCCGACTCAATCCAAACTCTTGCTGCTTCAATACTCCTTGCCAGCCAAACACCTTGCTCTATTGCCTTGAGTTCCAATAAATTGATGGAGGGGAGATCAAGTCTCCCAGCAATTCCCATTACATATTCAGCCCTTTCATTGCGAATCAGAGCACCATAGCCCCCTCTATCATCAGCAAGGGAACCGTCAGTATTCAATTTTAACCACCCTTCACAAGGTGGTTCCCAGAGAACAATGAGAGGCATACTGACTTTCACTTTTGTTTGCAATCCAAATAAAGTGGCAATTTTGTTGTCTACAAGAGATGGGGTGATCTGAAAGACCCTTGAGTGAGTGCTTGCTTTGATACTATCCTTTATTTTTTGCAAGAGAGCCAATTTGTGCCTCTGCTTCTGATTGTTAGAGAATACCCGATTGTTTCGCTCAATCCATAGATTCCAGATGGTTGTTGTGAGAATGAGATGTGCCACTTCCTTTATAAAAGGTTCTGAAATATGAGTGGCCAACCAAATGGGTAAGGATTCGAGCCGGCATGGGATTGGGCCTCGAATTGTAAGCTCTCGGAATAGGATAGACCAAATGAATCTTGAGTAGGCACAGCCTAGGAAAAGATGGTCCACCTCCTCTATGCCTGTCAAGCACAAGGGGCAGTTTGTAGATTGAGTCAATCCCCATCTATATAACCTGGCTAGAGTGGGAAGTTTGTTCTGAAATGCTTGCCAAGCACAGAGACTGTGCTTCGGAGTTTGAATGGGTTGCCACAACCATTTGGACCATTGACAATCATCTGTCCTTGTTCTCACTTCATGCCACGCATCGGTGAGTCCCAATCGACCTGTTCTACTTAGAGGCCATATTAGGATATCATTGCCATGTCCCCCAACTTCTAGTTGCTCTATTTCAGCCCAAACAGGCCCAAGAGCCACTGAACTCCTATGGGGTTTACACCATTTACCATTTTTAATGAAAGCTGCAACAGAAGAATCTTGTGGAGGCCCCCAGTCATAAGAAACCCGTCCCAAGATTTCCTGCAAACATCTTCCATTTATCCATGGATCAAACCAGAGGTTTATTGTCTTGCCTTCAAAGATCAAATATCGCACCTTTGGAGCTATCCAATCACGTGCTCGGATTATGGCCTGCCATGAAGAGGAACATCCTGAGTGAGTCCGGACAGTCCAGATGTTGCACTTTGTTAAGTATCTATCCTTCATCCACCTCACCCACATGGATGTTTGATTACTCGCAACTTCCCAAAAACGAACACCAGTTGCACCAACTGACCAGTCCCTTGTGTGCTTTATACCCAGTCCACCCTCCTCAAAAGGCCTACAAATTGTTGCCCAATTTACTTGGTGCGCCTTTAGAGCGTGAGCAGAGCCTTGCCAGAAGAAATCTCTTAAAAGTTTAGCTATATCTTTTTCAGTTCTTTTGGGCAATTGGAATGCAGAGGACCAAAATATTTGAAAAGATGATAATACAGATCTGATCAATTCCGCCCTACCAGCCTTCGATAGAGAATGTCCGGTCCAGGAGTAAATTTTCTTTCGAATTTTGTCCAAGAGAGGGGAGCATAACCTGTTGTTAAGTTTACCTTGAAATAGTGGCAATCCCAGGTAACGAACAGGCAGGGAATGAAGACCTATGTTTAGTGCTGTGGCAAAAGGCTCTGAGGTAGAACTTTCACTAGCAAAGATTTGACTTTTGGCAGAGTTAAGGTGGAGTCCAGATTCTCTAGCAAATGACTGAAAAAGCTGTGAAAGGGCAGTTGCCGTTGACAACTCTGTATCAGTAAATACTAGTAGATCGTCAGCAAAGCCCAAATGGGTGATGTTCAGCCTTCCACGAATGAATTGACCCATGGAACCTTCTGCCACCAATCTATTCAAATGAGATGAGAGGGATTGTATCACTAGAGTGAAAAGAAGAGGTGACAGAGGGTCTCCCTGCCGAATGCCACATGAAGAGGCGAAGAACCCTTCCGGAGATCCATTTATGAGCACAGAGTAACGAGCAGAAGAAACACAATTCATGCAAAGAGACACCCAATGATCATTTAAATTGCAGCTTCTGAGGACTTCTGCCAAATAATCCCATCGGACACTGTCAAATGCTTTTCGAAGGTCGACTTTGATGCACGCCCTGGCCTTTCCCTTTTTGCTAAGGTACTTTACCATTTCATGAGCCAGTAAAATATTATGGTGGATACTCCTCCCTTTAATGAAGGCAGCCTGATTTTCATTAACAAGATGAGGTAAAATAGTTCTCAACCGAATAGCCATGACCTTAGTGATAGTTTTATACAAAGTGTTGCACAATGAGATTGGTCGATAGCTATCCATGGTGTCTGCATTGAGGGATTTGGGTATAAGAGCAATAAAAGAATGACTGACTTGCCGTAGGAGATCACCTGTTGCAAAAAAGTATTGGATTGCTGCCACCAAGTCGTTCTGAACAATGTCCCAGAAGAACTGAAAAAAACGGGCTGGGAAACCGTCCGGTCCAGGCGAGCTTAAAGGCTTCAGGCTGAATAGAGCTTTATGGATCTCCTCTTTAGTGATAGGGGAAAGGAGAGCTGCATTTTCTTCCTCACAGATGGTGCTACAAGGGTCAATAGGAGGAATATTCACTCCACTATCCCTGTTGAGCAGATCCGTATAATATTGCACTATGTGATCTTTGATCGAGTCCGGAGAATTAAGTTCCTCCCCTTCTTGAGTCCTCATCTTGCAGATAGTATTCACCACTGAACGGCTCTTGATCGAGTCATAAAAGAATCGAGAATTAGAGTCACCAGATGAGAGCCAGAGTTGCCTAGACTTTTGGCGAAGAAAACATTCCTCCTGTGTTAAACACTTTTGGTAATTGGCCCGGGCTGACTGCTCATTGATAATCAAGTTGCTATCCATAGGGTTATCATGAAGAAGTGATTGAGCAGTAGTTAGATCCTCTCGACTAATCTGTAGTGCATGGTGAACTGGTCCGAAACAATTCTTATTCCATTGCTTTAAAGCAAGTTTAGTGGCATTAATCTTTTTGACAAGACGAAACATAGGTGAACCATTCACCCCTGTGCTCCAAGCTTCTTCAACAGTGCCCCGGAAAGTGGGGTGAACCTCCCACATCTCAAAGTATTTGAATGGCTTTGGGCCTGTTGGGAAAGCTGGTTCATAAGATACTTGCATTGGAGAGTGATCCGATATGCCAGGAGCTAGATAGTGCACCAAAGAGTGTGGATAACTATTTGTGAAACTAGCATTGACCAGGACTCTATCAAGCCGACACATGATTCGTGAATCTTGCCGGTTATTCCAGGAGAGAGTTTGCCCATAAGCTTTAAGATCAAAGAGACCAGACTCTTCAATGCAAGAGTTAAATTTGCGCAGTCGTCTTTGATGAACAGGCCTCCCACCAAATTTCTCAGAGCTATATCGAACTTCATTATAGTCACCACCAACTATCCAAGGGGAGCCATTGACTTTGGTGGAAATTTGAGTGATGATCTTCCACAGCATCAACCTCTCAGCATAGAGATTAGAAGCATATACAGAGGTTACAAAAAAAATTCTACTAGTTTGCTTACAAAAAATAGAACAGTGAATGTGTTGAGGAGAATGTTCCAGAATACTCACATCAACAAGCGCACTGTTCCAAAAGAGACACAGTCGACCTTCCGCAGACAAGAAAGACGAGTTATGAAATCTCAGCTTTCTCTTTAGCACTTGATGCCCCTCAATATCCAGCTTTGTTTCCATTAGACTCACAAAGGAAAATTTATGAGCCTTGATAAACCTACTCAATTCCAGTTGCTTCATTGCACCATTTGAACCTCTAACGTTCCAAAAGAGACTATCCATTAAAACAGTAGGGGGGGGGGAGCTCAGGTAGAGCCTTTGTAGGTTGGCTTCCCGGTCCCAATGTTAGATGTGCTAACAGTGGAATAGGTAGTCTCCTTTGTTCCATCGGTGAAATTCTCTTCCTTAAGATCTCGAAAAAATTCTTTGAGTTCTTCATCCCTCTGTGCTTTTCCTTTTTTTGATCCCTGTTGTTTGAGAGAGTTTTGTTTGGTCTTCTTTGGATCTCCAGTTTTCCCTGCTTTGGACTTGCCCTCTCGGATAGATTGATTTTCACCATCCACTGGGGCATTTGGATGACTGGAATCAACCACCACCAAAGAGTCATTTGACATGGTGGACTCAATTACTTGGTTTCCTTCTGGCGTTGTAGAGCATACTTCCTTTGTTTGATGGGAGGAGTCCCTGGATTTTATTGATTCCCTCTTGTCCTTAAGCATAGTGTGCACTTCCAAAAGATTTGTACTGTTGGACTGCATAGGAGCACCAGGGTCGTTTGACTGCGACAAAGTCTTGTTCCTCACTTCTAGCTGGACTCCAGTCATGAGATCATGCTTACTTCCTTGCTTAGTTTGTTGTGCTTTGCTCTGTACTCTTGACTGCTCCTTTTCTATATTTTTGTTTACATGCTCTGAATTTTTCTCACCCGAATCACCCTCTTTTGTTTCATATGCACTCCCCTGAGCACCATCTAGAGTGGAGGGGTCATGCAATTTCGTATCCTCGGTGACATGAGAGTCCTGAAGAATGCTGTACTTATTGGAAGACATTGGGTTGGATTTGGTCCCTTGAGTGGAGAGAGGGTTGTGAGTCTTCATGGCATCAGCTAGCAACTTATTTTTAACATTATTTGATTTTTGGACCTCTTGCCATTGTGGCACTAACTTTTCTTTTCCTTTGGACTGCACTGCATTTTTTATTCCTTTCTCCCCCTTTTCAATGCCAGATTTTGCTGCCAGGGGTTTCATCACACAACAAGCGTCATCGTGCCCAAAGGTATGACAGAACTTACATGCAATCGGCCGCCAATCATAGTCCACCTTGAAGGATTCACGAATACCCGGAGTGACATCAACAAGAATGGAGTCTGGAAGTACCGAGGTAGCCTGGACCTCCACACAGATACGAGCATAGGAAGCACGACTGCACCGTAGCGTAGCAGAATCTGCATATAGAGGGACACCAATAATGCTTCCTATCCGGCTGAGACAATCTTCCTCCCATAGATGAAGAGGAAGATTTGGAAGACGAATCCATAAAGGAATGCTACTAAGCCGTTCTTGTTCCATGCGCACTGTTGGAGACCACTTCCGAAGAATAAATGGTCGATGATCCATCGTCCAGGGACCCCCTTCTAGAATTGCATTTACATCCTCAACCAGATCGAGCTTGACAGTAAAAAAGCCATTTCCATGGAGTAGTAATTTCATCTCTCCTTTGGGATGCCACAGATGCTTCAGAAATTGTAAAAAGGGAGTGTAAACAGGTAGCTTGCCAATGACATAGCCAACAATTGCATGATCCCATTGGATGATGTTCTTAGCATAGGCCTCTGGCTGAAGGGATGCTACAGAACTGGGTCCATCAATGGTTGGGGCTATGTATCTCAAAGAACCCACTTTGACCTGAGGCCTTTCCTTCTGTAGAAGAGACCTCCAACTTCTAATCTGCTGAGTAGAAGAAGGAGGGGGAACTGACACTGGTTTCCTTTGTCTTTTAGGTTGGATGGTTCCCTTTTCAGAAGCTCCCTTAGATGGCAGAGCAGGGAAGGGTTCAATGTTTGATGGTTTAATGGAATCAGATGAAGGTGAGGCCGCAGAAGAGGGAGTGGTGGCTAGCAAGGTGCAGGGGACAACTGTGGATGGAAAAATAGTAGAGGAGGCAGGTGCGGATGGAGTGGAAGAAATCGACGTGGGTGGGGGGATCAGCGGAGGAGCCGGGGATGGACCAGAGGCAGGGGTAGAAACATTTGAGGAGGAAGGGTTCGATATGGATTTAAAACAAGGGTTTATTCCACCAGATTTCATTTGAAAGGCATTAAAGATGCTCTCAAGAGTTCCTCCCCTGGGAGGGGGAGGTTGAGATACCTTTGTTGTTGCCACTGATGAGGGGAGGTTTGAATCCCTAGAAGGCGTCTCCGGTGAAGACGGCAAGCCTGGAAGGCCAGCCTCCTCCGACGCCGGAGCCACCATCGTGACGGAAGGAGCCAAAACGCTATCTTACTAATGTTAGGTTATTTGCCAAAAGCATGCGATGCCAAATTAAAAAAAGCATGCGATGCCAAATCCCGGATAACTCTTGATAAAGTATGTCAGAATAAACTCGTATAAAATGGTATATGGATTCCAATCGACCACTGAAATTAAAGTTATCATATGTTATTCCACTCAAAGAATATATGGGCCCACTGTCAAATCAACTATCATCACATTTTATAAATCACCTGTCAAATCAACTATCATTATTTTTTCAACTTTTATAAATCATTCTCTATACTTTATTCACATTTTATCCAAACAACACAACATTTATTCTTACTTTTATCAACGAGAATAATTCAAAACACAACCAAACACAAAATCATTTTATTCCTATTTATACTCACTTATGCTTAGATAAATGTATACCCAAGAATAAATTATATTCATGTTCCAAACGGGAGCTTAATGCATGGCCTATTCTCTCTTGTCCTTATCGGGGCTGTTTGGGGTGTGACATAAGATTATTTGCCCTTGATAGCTATACTAGGATAGATAACAATCCATGCTGAATAGGTAAATTTTTGTTTGATTGTCTTTTCTGTTATTCTCATTGGAAAACGTAAAATTGATCTTTTTGTTGATTGATTCACCTTTAATAAAAGTAAGGATAAGTAGTAGATAAGAGATGGATAAAAGTTTATAACTTTTTAAATGACAATTATACCCCTGCATAAATTATTTGTGTTTGAGAATAAGTATGAGAGATGTGTGTGTGATATGATAGATGCGATAATTTTTGGAATGTGTGCAGAGAATATAAAGTAAGATAAATTTTTAAAATGACAGATAAGAGTATTTTTATCCATTGGTATAGATAAGCCCTGATAAGTAATTCTAGCATTTTCTGAAAATAATTATCAGGTCTTATCCTAGCTTATTCAAACATAACTGTCAATGTTTATTCTTATCAAACAAACAGCTGTTTGAAGCTATTCTACCGTATTCTCCCATATTCAGTGTTTATTCTCTACCCCAAACAGGGGATCAGGTCTTTATGAATGTCTTGTACTAGAATGCAAGACGTCATAATAATTTGTAAGTGATTTTCAAATAGTAGGTTCTACGTATAAGTGAAAGAGAGTTCTAATGAGAAGGGTCTTTGATACACCCAGCAATTTTTTACCCAAACCGAAGAAAAAAATATAACTTTATTTTTACACCCCCGATCCTGTCACTTTGATTTAAATCCAATAATGCCAAAAGAACATTTAATAGAAATTATAGAATGCTTTCCAATATTTTCACAAACATTAGTTTCTCAAGAAAGTGAATTATAAATTACCCAGTGACCATTGAAATATTTTTTCAGCGAAGGACCTAGACATAATTTTCCATCACAAGTTTTTCAACTGTTCTGCACATCCCTGCATAATTGGAAAATATATATCCTGTACATCTCATAAAACAAAAGGAGCTTATTCTCATAATCCAATATGCAGTATCCAATTTTGTCATCATGGTAAAATCAATTCAAGTATATATGCTTGCTTTGATGTTTTACAGAAAAGTAAGAAAAAAAAACTGATTATAACCTCGAAATGTCTTCCAAAGCTGGCTTTAGTTGTGGGAGTCATCCTAAGCTGCCAGAGATTTCTTGCAAACATGTAGTGTGACCCTGAAATATCTGGGGCCTTGTAATTTTTTATGTTATGGCCAGCCAATCATGTGGAGTGTTCCATTTCGACGTATGTGGGTAGGTCCCAAGCCAAGCTGAGGTTTTTAACTACTTTTGATGTACATGATATCATTCTTTGATACCTGCATTTGTCCCTTGTTTCTTCTGGTGTTCCTCGTGTTCGTGTCTGGCTGACCTCGCTGAAATTCAAAAGCATCACATAAATCAACTATTCAACTTTACTAGTTCTCACATATTTTTTCCAAATAGGACAACTTTACTATTTGGTTGGTTATATGATAATGCAAGGGAAAGCAGATCTCTTTCAATGAAACAAATGAATGCTTTGGTGGAAAGATTCTATCCAATTGCATAGGAATCCAGAAGTCCAAGTTTGTTTCGTGAATAAGAAGTATAGGCTTGATATTGAAAAAAAACGAGTTTAATTGTAAAAGTTCAGCAGTGACAACTAGAACCGGAGGGGGGAGAGAATTTATTCATCCAAAACTATAATTATATTCTAAAAAGACAAACACAGTAAAGAAAATTCTATCCAAACGAATAAATTGAATAACAACCAAACAAAATAAATATTTTACACTGAATAAGCTATATGTAAACCAAACCGGGGGGGGGGGGGGGGGTAATTGTTTTTAATTGAAAGTCAAAAACATTGGATGTAGGCTTGTATGTTTTAAAGGGGAAGGAGAACCACTGTTATGTTTTTTTTCAAGAGAAACATTGAATAGTCATGACTGCAAAAAATATGTATTCATTTGAACTACGCATTCATTCGAAACCGAGCCAGGCAATTGCTATACTCAACTAGTACATAAAAACTATTTGTAATCTTCGTGTGCAAATTCCATTTAAGGTTTCTGAATTACCTTTTTTAAGACAAAGGACAGATATAGGTAAGCCACCTCCCACTCGTCCTGGGATAGTGTGCCTGCATTAAACATAGTGCAATTACATAAGATCAATAATGCATACTGCTACATGTGGAAAAAAATTGTGGAATATCGCATGTTTTGCATGTGCACGCACTTTGATCTTGGTTTCCATCACCCAATGCCCCAAGTCTCCGCATGAGCTCGGCAAACTCTGGCTTTTTCAAAAATTGATCTACAAATTCGTGGGAGTTCTTCACGAATACGAGCTCCAAATCATACTGCAAGATGACATTAATGTCAAGTGCATACAACACACTGAGGGAGAATTTAAAGGTAGGTTAATGGCAGGGGACAAATCATACTTCTTCGGCTAATGACTTGAAAAGGTTGAAGGGAACAATCCACTCTGGGCAGTCAACAGCATCCTGCAACAAAGTCACCAAGTTAAATAGTTGGCATGGTGAATCATATATATATATAATGGTCTGGTTTAGATCGATCCTAACTGATGATTCTGAATCACTTTCATTACATTTCGTTGGATAAAATATTCAATATCAGATATCTAATCTCTCGGAACGCGATTGATTCATTTTGGAAATGCGACAATGGCAATCAAATAACAGTGTTACGTGATATCTTGCATATCTGAATTTGTTATTAATAAAATATTATGGAAGAAGATAATAGATTGGTGAATGAAAGAAAGAGTACAGAATGGTGGTTATGTGAACAACTAGAGTGAAAAGTAAGAAGGCATCACAAGTCCTCGTGCAAATAAGTGCAAATAAAAATAAAATAAAATAAAAGAACCTAACAAAATCATCACTTTATGCGCAGATGAAACTGCAAAATGTTATATTATTATGGAAGCTCAGATTTTCTTTTTCTTCTATGGTTGTTTAATCCTTCAGAGATTCTTAACAAATCAAACAAGAATAGATCATTATGCGCATCTGAGGATGAATTAAAGGAAGGCCATAACTTACCTCTAAGTGGAACTTGTACTTGATCCCAAAGGGGGTAGATGATTTGAATTTCTGAAATAAGCAGGAATACGATCCTCTGTGGTCAGTCATTCAAGAACAAGGTAACACGTAGTTGACCATGTAATTCATGAACTTTAAATGGCCCAATTCAAATTCGTGGTCATTTCAGTTTTAACATGAATTTGCAACACAAACAGAAAACCCTCTTCACCTTTTCAGCATATTCCTCATCAAATCGAATCCAATACACACTATTACCAAATTCCAACCCTTCAGCTGCATACGGGAAAGAAAAAACTACAATACATCAGTACAATGGAAATCAAGTGTCAATGCTAAGCAAGATACAAGGACAATCTAATATCAAGAAAAACAAGTGGTATAAACCAAAAATAAATTAAGTGCAGTAGAAAGAAGACCTTCTCTAAGCTTTTTCATGATGACATTCGCATCTGGCATTGTTCCGATGAATATGCCTCCTGGACGAAGTAGTGCAGAAACATTTGCCAAGGCTCTCCGTGCACGAACCTCAGTTGACCATGAGTAATGCATAGCAAACTGCAACATTTATTGGCCAATGAAAACACTATAACGGCTTAATTTGATAAGTTAGCACTCAACCATATTTATACACATAAAGATATCTCATCATCCATCTGCCAGGATATAACTAGAACTAGTAGCCTCCACCTCAAAGAAGATTGCTTAGCTCTTGCAACTTTAAAAACATGGCATTCCACCTCAAAGAAGTAACTACCTCTAATTGACATGACTTATTTTAAAAAAAATATATGATGTCCACCAAGGTACTCTACAAATATAATCACACTTATTTGTCCTGATAAATGACTCACCTGGCAGCTGCACATATCAAAAGGTGCATCATCTTCTAAAACCTCATCCAAGCTTGCCTGAGAATAAATGCATAAAAAAACAAAACAACATTGATCAGGAAACGTTAATCTGACTACTGCAGAGTTTTATTGAATCTGGCTGGTTACAGTGTGCTGAAAGAAACGATAGAAATTTATATAACACGAAGAAAACATAAAATTATCATATATATATTCTACTTAGTGTATCTGTGGATAATGTTAATAAGAAAAAATAAATAAACGAAATTTCTATAATTAGTGGTTTAACTCTTGGTTACAAAGGATTATGGAGTGTTTATAAACAATCTTCATTTTCTGTTAACCTGAAGTTGGTACAGCAAGGACAATATAAATCTGTAAAACAGAGGTCAACAGGCTCAAAAATTGTAGAACAATGTGTTCTCCATGAAACAAAATAAAGGGAAGATCCTTGATCAAGGATCCAAATCAGTGCCATGTCACACGATATTCCTTATACAACCTAAAGGTGTTGCTCATCCATTTTCCTAAACAAATTTGTGGTTACCTCAAAACAATCCCCACAGATAAGGCGTGCAGGAAAGCTGAACTTTTTCCTACGCAGATTCTGGTCTGCATCACCATTGTAACGAGTTCTGCAGTCTTCAATCTGAGTATATTTTAGAAAGCAACACAAATTCAAAAGGCAGTAAGAATCTATTTATCGATGTGCTTGAACAAAAATACCAAAAGATATGGATTAAAAAAAAAATCAGCAGAGCAACACACACCAAAATGAAAACAAGGGGATAAAATAATCAAGATCTACTACTAATTATGTTGAGAAGAGAAACGGTAGGCCTAAGAAGAGTCGGCTGGGAGTAGATTGTACCATGTGAAGATGACTACTAACAAAGGGAGAGGCATTGAATTGGATTTCATTTGGTCCCATGAATCAAAATGCTCCTCCAGCGAGCGTTAATTATGTTGTGCATGTCTATAAGGAAGCAATAGATTAGTCAACTTGGGCATTCAAGTGAGCTCATCAACATAATGCATTCTTTGGGGTAAAGATTATGAACATATCAATATAAAGAATGTACTGATTGTAAGTCTAGTGAGATATTTTGCTTGCCTAATGACAGGTCAAGACAAATGTAGTTTTGAATTACTAACATGGACATAGGATTATCACTCTTGTTCCTCATGATAGTCTGAAATGCCTTACATTACCATGAGAACATATAATGCCATATTACTACAACACAACTCTCTATAACATAATAATACTTATCAATAGGACCCAATCTTGGAACCAAACCACAAAGCTTTTGTCTATCAGCTTAATTATTGTGCAAATTGGAAGGGGTCACTATGAATAAAACAATAGATGTTGAATGCCAATGAGCACTTACTGAGCCTTCAGCTATATCAATACCAACATAATACCCAATCTTGGCCTTGTCCCATTTGATCAAGTCACCACCCTGAAAGAAAACAAGTTATAGTCTGTTTTATATTGATGCATAAAAGAGTCATATATTCGTTTCAACTTGTAGAATATTCCAATGCTGGATTTGAAATGCGTTTTACAAAATGAATTGTCACTCTTGATCCCTATAATAAGCGATGTATTGAATGGCATGAGCAACTGTGATGTCATATTTGGTGTGTGCAACAGGGATCAATAATTACCTTTCCACAAGCAAGGTCAAGAACAGCATCTCTCGGGCGAGCATAAAGTTGGATGAGGACACTTTTGATCTGTTTATTAAAAGATTTCAAAGAATAAATGCACCTTAGATAAACTGATGACTCCAAGAGCAAGGGCCAAAGCATGACTTTCCTTAAAAAGTACAATACCTTGCCTACAACCAAGGTTCATTAGACAATGAAATAAAATACGAAAAACTGATATAAAGTGGCAAACTAATGTTGCAGAAGGATTTACCTATAAAAGCTAACACATGACCATTCCGAAAGAAAAGATGCTTGGATTAAATTACAGGAGAGCTGAAAATGCAGCAATCATAAAGCAGCAAAATATCAAACATGCTCCCACATCAAACAAAAACGGTACTTTTTTTTTCCAGTGCTTATTATATAAGGAAAACATAGTGATATACTGTACCACGCATACCAAGAAACTTAATAAAAGTGTGTCATTCCACCTAAGCAGTATCATAACTAACTTTTCAGGCTCATAGCAAGATGATTCATCATTTATGTTTTTTGTTATACTACCCACCAGCCAAGAACATTGATGCATAGTAATTATGTGGTATTTCAAATTTATGCTCACCTCACTTTTAAATTCATGCAGCAGTAAAATTTTATCCAGTACTGGAATATTCAGTGCATGGAAGCATCTTGGTCAGATTTAGAAAACCCAAAATTCCTTTTCCACCATGCAATTCATTACCAAGGCACGACCATCAGTTATAATGCAAACTCCAAATCCTTTCTCAGTAAATCAAACCAAAGTCATTAAAGGACTAAGGGTGTATCAACCATGCAGAATCCACCAGTGTGTTCCAATCTCTATTAAAATACAGAAAATCGTTTATAACACAAACAAATTCTAATTTGTTCTCGTCTCACATTTTAAGGTTCCATGACTATTCAGCGTCACTTTGCAAAAGAAGCCGCACAAGGAATAAGGATACCATATCCACACATCTCAATCATCCTAGTGGCTAGCGGTTTTACGTGCTAAACTGTGAACAAGTTCCGAGATCCCGTCGAGGTGGGTCCAACATCAATTGAGAACGTCCATCAAACAATGTTCTATGGGAAACTGAATGAGTATCAATCATAATTAATTATGTGGTCATTTTTTATCACTCATACAAACAACCCTATACACACATCGAACCTTAACACTCTTCTGCCTTCATTTTGATCAATATAACACTATGAGATGAACCATAATTATTCTGACGAAATACTTGTATACACCAAATGGAAGTTGTTTAGACAGAAAACACATGACCCAATCACAAATTCACAATCTTTAAAGAAACCAAACAAAATTCAAATACCAAAAAAGTCAATTTTAAAACAATTACCCAGTTATTGAGCTTCTTCAAATGGATAATCGGACTCGCCTCCCGCTCCTCCAGAGTCTGGTTCGTCCTCGCACTGTAGTGATCCGCCACTTTCCGCGCATAGTTCTTCGTTCTCTCATCTTCGACAAACTGCGTATCACCTACAACAACAAAAAGAGAGAGCCTTTTGTATCAAATCAAATCAAACCCACCCTAATTCGTTCAACGAGAACCAAATTCGATCGAATTAGAGACACGGGTTTGATTCAGATACCGTATGGAGTCAACTTCGGCTTCGATTGAGGTGGGCCGAATGAAGTCGATGCGGTTTCTTCGAATCCTCGCTTCATCTCGTCCTTTTATAACGCAATGATACGAAATTTTAGGTTTTGTTTGAAAAAAAGGGGGAGTTTTTAGGGTTCTGTCACCGACAAACGTCGAGCATGGTGGTGATAGAATTCGAAAGAGGGGTTTGTAGACGAGTTGGAATCGGATCGGACTTGAATTGAACCCGAATCCGTGGAAGTGACGGAGGTGATGAAGAAGATGACAGTGAAGACGACGAGCGGTGGTGGGGGTAGTGGCGGGGTGGGTTCGGCGAACTAGGAGGTGGTGATAGGGGCTTTTTGTGGTTGGATTTAGATTTATGACGCTATTATATTCAGTTTTTTTTTTTTTTTTTTTTTTTATAGTTAAAGTACAGTTTTGTTAAATGAGATATATATATGCATCATAATGAGTAAAAATTAAGTTTAAAACTAATTTTATAGAAATTGTCTCTCCTCAACTTTTCAAAAACACAATTTTTGAGTATTTTTTCACATAAATTTATTATAGCTTTTGCCACCAGCTTTTTGTTTGGATACGGTCTGAGAAAAACAGTTTTCTATAAATTCAAAAGCTGTCCAAATCTGTTTTCAAACCCGTTTTTAAATGTGGCTAAAATGAATTAATTAAATTCGAAATGAAACAACATTTTTCATTAAAACATATAATAAATAAAACATACGTAGTCTGCCATTTGGACTATCAAAAATATTAAGTCTAACAATTTCATTGATTCGTTGACACTTTTTTTGAATTGGATATTGCTTATTCTTTAGTAAATTTTTATGGGATTTTGTGTTTGTTTAATTTTAGCTTATAAAACTATGGGTAACTGGATATGTTGATTCATATAATGGTTGTTCATCTGGTATTTTAGTTTATGATAGTTAGGTTTTAATTTGACTAGAATTTTTGAAGTTTGATTTTTTGAAATTTATTTAAGAAATGTAGAATCTAAGGTTGGATCTTGTAGGTGTATAGGTAATTTTAATTTCATCATAGCTCTTCCATATCAGTTTCTGTTAAAGGCAGCAGATGCAGCAATATATTTCAACTTGGGGTTAATGTACCATATGGTATATATACATTAGATTATGGAATTGATATTAGTCTATACATATTAATGTCCAATTTGTGGAACAATTTTTCTTGTGAGAACCATGGTTTCAGACATCAATATTCATTTAAATTTTGGTTTTCGTGTTTGATTCTTCTATATATTTCCAAAGATAGACATGTATATGATCATGCAGAAGAAATTTTTGGTGTACAATGAGGTATGATATTGCTAACATCTCTGCTCTTTTGTCAATTATTAATGTTGATTGCATCCTTCACATTAAACAAGCAAAATTTTTTTTAGTACAGTTGAGTTTTTTTTTTAAATTATTTTTTTTGTTTCCTGTGGCTGAAATGGAAATTGTTATTACTCATATTGTTCTGATTTTCTAACCCATAGCATTTGATGGAGCTTATATTATTGTAATTTATTTTTTCATTTGTCATTTTGGATTATATTAATGAGGGAAAAGGGATAACATTCATGACAACAATAACACAACATCATAATGGTATGTATGGTCCATGATCCTATAAAACAGGAAGAATATATTCAAATTGACCACACTGACTAGCTGGAATGAATGGTAAAACCAGAACCAGAAAATCAGTTTGTCCCGTCCAATATCAAATAGAATTGTTAACATATATGATGGGACAAAATATATGCAAAAATACAATTTAGAATTTCAGGCTACATTGCAGTTTTTAACACAGATGTGAGCCATCTATATGTTTGATTGAAATAACATAACACATTGTATTCAGAGAAGAATAATCCGTGTTCATATGCTAACAGTTAACCATTGCTAGAAGCTTGTTTTCAAGGTCAAAATGCCAAATTTTAACAATATTTATGTTATATGAGAGCCTGCTAACAGGCACTAAGCATCAGAAACTACTAGATACACACAAATGTTACAATGTATTAGTATTCAGAATTATAAGGAAAAATGTAACATTTCAATCTAATGTCCCATGCATAGTGGAACTCACATATTTGTGCAGAAAACATCTGAGAAGCACATTAAAATGGACCAACATGTCTAAATAAGTTATCTTTTTATGGGAAGCAATTAGTATGGATGACTCTTGATAAATGATAACCAAACCTTACAGTTCACTGTTTGATTTGAGAAAGTTTTTAGCAATTAATTGTGGTGTTTTTCTTAGTATTTCAAACCCTGTTAACACTTAAGGAACTATTATAAACCTATCCTAAAATCTACTATCTATAATTTTGGATACTTAGAAATGAAAACTAGCCATTGCTTTATTGACCTCTAACAATCTTTAGGAGGAGATCCTTCATCTCATTGACTGGGATTAGCCAATCCTCTCTTGCCTGAAAACACAATGGAAAATAAGATTAAATCTTCACCATGGAACATTTTGGTATCATGGACAGAAAATATAAAGGATCTAAATTTACCAATTTTGAATACTAAGCTGGTTTTAAAAAATGATATACTAATACAATAACATATGACAGAGAACCATCTGATACTAATTGTGAGGACAAGTATATGGTTATCATAGCAACTGGTTGAAGTTGTTCTGCGATTTTTTACCTCGACAGAAAATGTATGATTGGAAACTCCCCTAAGCATGACAGAGTTAATGCTGGTCACTTCCAGGCAGAGGCTGCTTAAGGCCTCAACTAGTCTTCTGAATTCGCATCTGGTGTTCTCACAAGCAATCTTTATGTAGAATGCTTTTCGACCCAGTGGAGTCACTTCAGCCTCTCCCTGTGAACAAAGAGGAATTCTTTAAATTCTTTACATCTGATTTTGAGAACCAAATATTGTCAGATCGGAATGAAATAACAAGAAAGAATAACATACCTCACACTTGACTATGTCAGGTAACTCAATGACATCGCTGCTGGACGCACTCCATTGCTTCTCAGCCTCTTCTTCGGGCATCTGAGCAAGCTCAGAATGGAGATCATACACTTGTTTTTGCAGTGTCCGGATGTAATCGATCGCGTCAGACAGGGTTGATTCCTTGCTCATCTACACAAATGTTTTGGCATGGTAAGGAGAGGCTAATAGTATTGTTAAAGTTATTGCATCAAATCTTGTCAGTGATTAAACCCTCACTGTATTCCAAGCAAACAATGAATTCGGTTCTCTTTTGGGTACGATCAAATATTAAAACTGATGTACCCAGAAAAAAAATTCTTTCCAAAACAGTTAAAACAACTTTTGAAGTTAGCTTTCCAGGTACTTCTAGGGGCATTTGGAAACAAGCAAAATTAAGCAAAATCTCCAAGAGCTGCCTAAACTTGTTTTCAAATACTACCTTAGTAATATAAGTTTGAATTCAACATAGATTACTATGTTATGAAATACATGTGCACTCACTGCATAGACTATACATGAATAGATGAAATGCTTAAAACTGCATTATATTATTCAAACCAAGAATCATTCATTGATTCATTCATTCATTACCTTAGTGATTTTAGGTACCAAAGAACGCAACTCATAAGCCTGGTGTTGAGCTTGGTCCTCCTCTTCCTCTCTGCCTCAAGGTTCTTGGACTTGTACACAATCTCCGCCCGGTCCCCAACCTTCGTCGTTTGATCAATGCCCGCCTCATCGTAGCCATCCATCATCGACTCCACGAAATCCATCGGAAGGCTCTGAGCGATCACCCCCACATCACAACCACCACCCCATCCACGCTTCATTTTGGAACCTCTGCAAAATATTTCAACTCAGCCAAATTAACCTTCACAACATTGTGAGAAACTATAACAACAAACAGTTATATAGTATTAGTAGGGGAATCCCAATCGTGAGAATAATGGGTTTGTTGAGCCGTACATATGCCTTTTTTCATATGATCATGTTTTATTTGCCTTTTTTTTCTTGGCATATCACATGGGGGATTCTCATTGGTCTTGTTTGAAAGGTTTGGGTCAGTTGTATGAGTAGCATTTTTAATACAAAATTTACATGTAGTCCTTGTTGGGGTGAGGTAAGTTGGTGCTTTTTTTCTTTTTTCTTTGGAGAGGACTTGCTTTAAAATTTATTCCTTTGTTGTTAGTGGTGGCTACATATGCTTGTCAGGTTAGTTTTGTACTTGGGATGTGCATAACAGTTTAGTAGTCATTGTGATTCTTTTTTTATTGGTACCTAACTTTGATGCTCAATGTTGAACCATCAAACCAAATGACTAACCATAGTGAAGATAATTTTGTTTGATAGTTGACAAGAAAATTAGTCAAATAGAAATTTTAAAAAATGTATGTCTAAACTTGATCTTACCATCCGGTCGAGTTTAAGTTTTAAATACAAAATATGATTTATTCCACTATGCGTAGATTATACAAAAATATATCATGTATGCCATATAAAACTTGAAGATTTTATTATGTGGTAGAATATGGTTTATCCAAATTATTATTTCTCAACATATGATTAGTTAAGAAAGGAACTATGGGTTGAGAATTGAATATAAAAATGATTGAAATTACATAGTTGACAATTGACTTAACTATAAATACAGTCCAAATCACATTGTTTTTCACTCTCTTTTTAGTTAGATATTTATCAAATTATATTGTATATGAGGAAATGAGATGATAAAATGGTAAATTTTTAATATTTTAATAGTATAAAACTAAATTAGTTATATACTTATATATAGTGGATTAAAAATAAATAACACGTGTGATATTTCATTCAAAAACGTGTTGAAATGCGATTCGTCTCTCGTGTCAGTACCGACCTCCGTCTCCTAAAGTCCTAAACCCTTGATCGAAAATTCTCGATATGCCCCTCATTCGCAACGGAGATCTCCAAACCATGTACTGTCGGGAGAGGGGTATTGTGGTCATTGCATAATTAAAAATAGGGCTCTTTTAATCGCCTCTTGTATTTGTTGACTCTCTCTCTCTCTCTATCTCTCTCGCTCACAAATCGACGATTCTTCGATCACACAAAGGGAGAAACAGCGATGGCGATGGCGGCAGTGGCGGCGGCGAGAGCGGCGTCGCGAGGAGGCGGTCTCTGTCGATTCTTGTCTACCTCCATCAACTTCCCCCCTCTCTCAGGTGGCGGCGCCGCCACCGCTGACGCTCCCCGCCGTCAGCAGAACGAACCCTCCACCAACCTCTTCATCTCAGGCAATCATTGGTTTTATGTTCTTTCACAGTTTTACATATGAAAAATGAGAAGACAGATTTTTTATTAAAAAAACAAAAGCTTTATGTGTTCCATGATTTCACACTCACGCATATGGTCTAAATATGGCGTCTTGGAGGACCGAAAGCTGAAAACGATTAAACTATAGAAGAAGTGGTGTTGAATGGGAGATTATGCTGGATAAGACCTATTCGACAATCACAATCGATTCTTGGAGAAGTTGGGAAAATCTATTCAGAGGACTCGCTTTTCCCAATTTTTTTAAAATGTTTTATATGCTTTTGATTCATTCTTTAGTCAATGCAAATAGCTTTCGTTGGAGCCTTTGAAACAATTAAACCAGAATATGGTTTTCTTAAAACGCGGAATCTCCCTTTAATGGTTTTCAATACTATGTTAGTGAATCAAATTAGATTGTTCAATAAGGCTTCTGTGTTTAACAAGTCTCATGATGTGGTCTTGATTATTCTCATAAGTGTTCTCATTGGTCGGCTATTGGTCTATGTTGAAATCTTCTCTGCATAGGATTTGCTCATTTTTGCTCCTCTATTGGCTATTTTTCCATTCCTCTGCGTGGCGATAAAACTAATCCATTTGTATGTGGTTCCGAAATTTTCTCCTCAACTCTTTTCATCTACCATACTTAATGTATGCTTGTTCAGTCCATATTTTTCCATTCATTGATAAAACCATCTTGTACAGCTGTGTTGAACCTTGTTACTCATCATTATCTTCGCTTTCTTTAGTCAGACAGGGAATTAAAACATATCAGTCCACCTGTTTCTGTGACAGCCACCTTGCTTTCTCAGTTGCAAATGGGTACAACAGAAACCATTCCCAATTTTTTTTTTTTTTTTGAGCTTAAGGTAGAAAATGTATTATGATTTAAAGAAAATCGATACAAAGTCCGATGACATAGCATTTTTTTTAGAAAAAGCCGAAAAGCATGTTATGTTATAAATGTTATGAACATCCCAGTTTTGAATAATGAGTCCTAAATGAGCAATAAACAGGAGTTTGCAGTATCATTCTATGTATCTTTTTCAAATTGATCTTTTAACATTATAACTCTATTTTATATACAAGATTTAACATTTTTCCTGTTTGTTGACTTGGTTATCATAAGCATATGGCATTTTGATGTTGATGACTGCTTGCAGTTATTTTTTGGACATTTTCCTCCTTGATTAATGAAAATTGTGTTTGAGGACTAGAATATGTAGCATATAGATGTATAATTTCTATCTAATGGGAAATTAGTATACCAATGGTATCTCTATCATTCTAATTTTGTTTTATAAAAATTTACAGGGCTTAACAAGCGTACAACTTCTGAAGGACTCAAAGAAGCTTTTTCAAAATTTGGTGAAGTTGTTCATGGTAATATTTTCTTTTAATATATTTCATCAAAATTCAAAACTATGCTTGTAAAATCTTGAATCTTATATGGTTTGTTCTTGCAGCCAGAGTTGTCACTGATAGGGTGACAGGTTATTCGAGGGGATTTGGTTTTGTAAGGTATAGCACAATAGAAGATGCAGCAAAAGGTATCGCTGGAATGGATGCCCAGGTGAGCTACTGCTAACTTAATGTTCCTACGCATAATCTTCATTTGGTGGGTGCGTTTGAAGTTGGGCCTAGTCTAACTTGAATATCATTTCATGAAAAAAAATATCGCGCACCTCTTCAAATATTAATTTATTCAGAGATAAAGAGGCATATTAGTTTGCCATATGTTATTCATTGGACATTACTGTAGAAAGGGTTCAGTCTGGTAATGCACCAGTAATTCTAGAGTAATTGATGTTCATTATTTGATGGTTGTGAGAGGTATGGATTTCTAATTTGGTGCACCGTGCACGAAGAACCCATCGCTGACATTTTCTGGTCAACAGAAGTAAATTAGATTCCTGTATACATAGTTGTGTGCTGCTCAAAATAATGATATGAGAATGTAGAATAATCATTCCTACATTTACTTGAACCCCGAGTAACCTGAGGAAGAAAAAGATCCACATTCATATTATATTATTTGATGTGTGGAATTTGAATGCCAATGAATAGCTGTTTTGCAAGATAGACATTATTACCATCCTAACCTCCTTATGCATGGGGATTGAGTCACAAGGTTGGCTAGAATTCAAACAAGTCAGAACTTTCATTGCAAGTGTAACTGATTATATAATGCTAAAATCATGCTGACTTTTTCACCAGCCCACAGTTCTTCTAACCAATTGAACTTAATTATATATTGCAGTTGTTACTAACATCTTCCCTGAAGAGTTCTATAAAATAAAAACATCTTCCCTGAAGAGACTTTTTAGGGGATAAGATAAAAGTTTACCAATTTTGGCGATATTCACAATCGTCAAAATTGAAAAAATGTTGTTATATCCTTTACACAAAAAAAAAATCTCCAATTCGAAATCGGGACAACTATCCACACTTTATCTTGACGTTTTGTTATATCAAACGTGATAAGTTATTCTCTAGCTCCTTATCCCACCACTGATCACTTATTCCATTACCAAACCAGCCCGCTGAGTACTTCTACTCAGCTGTTCAAATCATTTTTTACCTTGTAAAACAGTTGTAAGCTGCTATATGTGGTTAGGTGTTTATCATTCAAGAAAGTTGGAATGCAACATAAGTCATGATATCCTTGATGATAACTGTTCGATTTTTAAATTTTATTTTTATGAAATTATAACTGTTCGATTGTTTTTTCCCTGATTGAGGTCTTGTTTTTGTATGTTAAATGTGCAGTTTTTGGATGGGTGGGTCATTTTTGCGGAATATGCAAGACCAAGAGCACCACCAACATCGCCACCTGAGACTTCTGGGTCATACTCTGCATATTCATCTAACGCATGATGCCTGTTCTCTTAGCCCGAGTAGTTTAGATTGTCGAGACATTTCTACTTCTCCTTTGTTGGGAGATGAGATTGATTTTTCACAATTGTGGCAGCAGTTCATAAGTTTGTTAATGTGCCACCAAATGAATCTCAGATAAATGTAACCTTTTACAAAACATTGTTTTATGTTCTCTTTGTCTGGAGTACATGTAGGTGTGACACTGAGAATGGCAGTTAAAGCTTAAACTTTATATATTTGAAGAAGTCTATCCTTTTTTTTTTTGGGGGGGGGGGGTGTATTGGTGTGTTAAAAAATGTTGGATCAATGGTTTCCATGATTTAAACAAGATTATGCCAGAAGTGACAAAGTCACCAAGGCTAAAGCAGTCTTGTTTGAATAGATGTAGCATTTTCTGCAACTCATTCTCTCCTCTGAGAATGTGATTTAGTTCCAATGACCTGAATACACGAGTACATAATTGATTACACTCCATTCCATTTCTTGAATATCCTAAACCGAACAAGGCATTCGCTCAGGAGTACTAATAATTTCCACAAATGTTTAAAATGTATATATATTTTAAATGTTTCACCATGGGTGCTAAGATGCCAAGGACTCAAGCTGCTTCTGCAAACGCTTAGCTGAACGTAGCGCCTCTAAAGCTTCAGCTTGCTTTCCTGCACGCTTCAGATTCAAAGCCCGCAACTTCTCAGACTTGATTTGTTCTTCAAGCTGAACCTTCTCCAAGCCAATGTTTGCACCCATATTGCGTTCTGGTTTGGCTTCTACTCTTTGTGGCTTATTCACTGGAACATCTAAATCCTGCAATCCAACTGCTCTGAGTGCAGAGAGGAGCTGAGGATCAAGAAGATCCTCAACACCTGCATCATCCATCTGTTCAGATTTGATGCTATGCTGGTTCCCCAACTCTTCCAACTGAGACTCAAGCACCTTGGCCTTTTCAAACTCTGCTTCAGATTCTTCCATCCTTCCCTCTCTTCGTAACTTTAGAGCCTGTCTCTTGTGGGCAAGCGACTGCTGCTGCAATTTGAACCTGTCTCGCCCCGAAAGCGGTTTTCGAACTTGGTTTGTGTTGTTCTCATGCACAGTGGAAGCACTATCAGATGTGGATGGAACAACAACACTTTCAGTACTATCTGTATTGGCATGAAGACTATCCACTTCTGAACTTCTCTCCAATAGCTTCGCCTGCCGAAGTTCCTCTCGAGCCTCTGCTATCTTTCCTTCTCTCTTCAGGGAGACTGCTTTCCTTTTATGAGCAAGAATTTCCTGTTGAGGAGAAGTCCTGTCTATGAGAGTATCCTGGTTCTGGGAAGATCCCTGTTGGGTTGGTTGAGTTGAAGCCATCACAGGTTCATCTGACACAGTTTTCAATGCATTTGTGACTGATACAGAATTCATTGGATGTGTTTCAGGAGTGGAAGATTTTGAGCTTGTTGGAAGAGGTTTCGGCAAATCAGCTTCGTTGCGATCTGAACTTTGAAATGGTTTGACAAGTCCCATATCAACTTCAATGGCCAACTCTTCTTTACCTCTACTGGTCTTAGAAGATGATGACATGTCTCCATAACCATCTAGTGCAGCTTCATTGAGCTTTGTAGTTCCTGATCCAGATGGGATTTGGACTTCCATTGCAGCCATTTCATCCTCCAAGACCTTAGTCTTTTTAAGCTCTTCCTCTGCCTCTTCGAGCTTTCCTTGTCGTCTTAGGGTAAGGGCCTTTCTTTTCAAGCCCAGAAGTTCCTTCTGTATTTCAGATTTACTTCTTGATGCCTTAGCTAGAATTGGAGGAATGCTAGACTGCTCATTACGATGTTCAAAATCATTCCTTTCCATGCTTATAGAATCATTCGTCCAGCCTATATTATGAAGCATTGATAGTAAGTTTGGATCATGCAAGTCTTGTTCAGTTACGTCAGTATCAACTTCTTCTTCCTCATGAAAAGAAGCCGAGGCTAAATTATTCGCACCCACATTGACTTTAGGTGGTGATGCTTTTGGTACATTCTCCATCTCTTCCAATTGACGCTCAAGGGCCTTCCCTTTCTTTAGTTCTTCTTCAGCCTCGTCCACCCGCCCTTCCCTTCTTAAAGCAAGTGCTTTCTTTTTCAAATTCAAAAGCTCTCTCTGGATCACAAGTTTACTTTTTCGTGGGGGTTTGAAGTCCAAGTCCATCACCTCTGTAACGCCTTCATCATCAACTGTGGATGATCTCTTACTGGTATGCGATTCTGAACTTGTTCGCAACCCTTCAAGGTCTTTCTCAATTAGCTTCGCTTTCTTGAGCAGATCCATAGCTTCAGCAATATTACCCGCACGTTTCTGGTTAACAGCCTCCCTCTTAAGAGAAAGCATTTCATTCTGTAATGCTTCATGGTTTGTGGATGGAGGCTTCAAAACACTGTCCACTGGCTGATCATCATCTTCTGTCCAACCGAACGATTGTAAAGCTGCAGCTATATCAGGGTCATACATATCATCATCATTTACTTCAAGATTGCCATCAGCAGCAATGTCATCCGCAACACTTGAAAGGTAATCCAAGTTAAAACCATCATCTTTCCCATAATGCAACAGACCGTCTTGTTTATCATCATCCAAGCCGCGCATCAGAGCAGACAACTCGTCATCAGAATCATCAGCTTCAGCCAGAAACTCCTGTTCTTCGATCTGCTTTTCAAGAACTTTAGCCTTTTTAAGTTCTTCCTTTGCCTCGGCGAGCTTCCCTTCCCGTTTTAAACTAAGTGCTTTTCTCTTATGAGCAACGACTTGGGTCTTGTCAATTCCACCATTTTTCCCAGCTACGTTAGATTTTGGGATCTCCCCGAGAATGCTTGAAAGTTCACCCTCCAAGCTTATATTCTTCGGCTTTTTGTCTGCAACATGCAGGTCCACATCAGACCAACCCAATTCTCTCAACTCGGATGTAAGGTCATCCTTTTCATCTTTTTTTCTGGTAGAGGCTTGCACATTCTTGGTAATTAACTCTTCTGAGGCATCCTTCAAACTCTGGCTAGAAGCTGAATTGTTTGACATAGACGCCTTCCTACGGTTTTTTCTCAATGCAATATCCAAGGCCCCAGCCTTCCTCTCAAGCTCTTTACCTCGCTTGAAAGCTTGGAGAGCTTCCTCGTGCTTCCCTTCTCCTTTCAATGTTTTATATTTTTTCTTCTCTTCAAGGGCTTGCTTGCGCAACTCATCCGGGCTACTAGAGTCAATCTCGTCTATTAAACTCTTTGAGGAACCACCTATCCTTTCGGGGGTAGCTGCCCCTTCCTCCAATGCCGAGGAAGAAGCAGTGCCAGTAGCCCCAAGAAGATGAGAAACAATACTGGATGAGGGCTCCTGTCCTGGTAATAATGACTGCTTCTCATCTCCTAAAAGCTGATTGAGAATTTCATCCTCGCTCTTTACCGATGATTTTGAACCACCTGACCAAAACAAAATGTAAAGTTGTTGAACAAGAAACTCACTATCTTGAAACTGCTTCTTTAAGAGTCATGGAGTGTGTGCATATCATGAGTGCATGAACCCATGATCAGTCGTACATGCAGAAAATATGTATAATTTACATCACTGTGATTGCTGAGGTCAAATACAAGATCTGATTGGCATTAAAATGTGAGATAAATAATCTAATTTTACTTGCTTAGCTATTTCGATTTAGGATAAACCATACAATTAACTATGAAAATTAGAAAAATTTGATTTACCTAGAACACTTCAAAATGAAAGGACTTGAAAGAACAAAGAAAGGCTGCATCCAATTGATTTTCGAGGCAATGGGGCAACCAACAAAAGGCTCGTCCAAAGTATTTTGCTTTGATTCTAATCAGTTTTAGACAAACCTTATTTTACCGAAACACCAAATAAATGTCCGTCCAAACACTTCCATCTTATATCAACATGCACACTTATGCCCAAAAATAGGAACGCACATGGTATCCATATAAATAAAGCTGATATAAATCAAATTTTGGTTGATGATATAATGGGAGAGCAGACATTTAGAAAAGAATATAGATCAGGATCATGCCTTGTGGCATATACACGAATTCCAATCAAACATGGTGTCATAAACCAGAAGGAAAAGAAAGGAAATAAACTTGATGCATCTTAGGAGAACAATATGACATTAATAGATGATGATAGCTGTGACCAAACTGACCTTTTGGAGCTCTACCTTTGTGTCCATGCCGCAACTCAAAGCGTGCTGCTTCCTCTAGTTTTTTACAAGGATCACATATTCTCACTGGTGAATCACCTTGGCCACGTAAGAACATTCTCTGTTGTGTACAGCTATTGCAAAACAAGCCTCCACATCTTCGACAGTGATGCTAAGATAAGAAAATAAAATTTTATGACAAATAGATGTAACTGAATGTCAACTCATTTTTAATGTAAAAATATAAACACCAAATATATATATATATATATATATATATATATATATGAGGGATGATTAGGTGCGGCGAACGGCGGGTGCGGCAGCGATCACGGGCCGTCGATCACGGGTCCATCGAATCGGACGGTCGGATGCGATTCACATCGACCGTCGGATGCGATGAACCCGTGATCGAACGGCCCACGTCGCGGCCGCACCCGCCGTTCGCACGTAATAATTTATATATATATATATATATATATATATTGACATTTTTGTCCACTACACATGGAACATGCTTAATGCCCCAACATTGTGCTTCAGACAGAATTGACCTCCACTCAAAACATTCACTCCTTTATAAATATTGATAATCCTAATTATTTCAGAATGAAAAATGCGCATCATTAGCATCTTGAAGTATCAAATATAGCATAGTGTAGGTAAAGCAATATCTTTCTATGGTTTATCTTCATAAGGGAGGGGACATCTTCTTGAATACGCAATGGGAAAACATGGACTCCACCTGTTCCCATTTGGTACTATACACCATTGTGAGACCAGCCTCTCTGTTTAAACAAGCCACATGAATGCCTGAACTTTTAAAGGAACTTTTGCCCCCAATATTTCTCTGCATTTCTTTGCAATACACAATTGGTTTGGGTGGTCTTTTCTCAGCCACTCACAGAAGCTCTTCACAGAAATAGTCACATGATGATAATATGAAATTATTTTGAAAATCGATCTTGTAAAAAGTTACACGTTATAAAGCATAACACATGTCTTTCTGGAAATCCATGGCAATGAACTTTGGCCTAGACATGTACGGGCCCGTTTGGATAGAGGCATAAGCTATTCTGGGGTTTATACCTATTCCAGGAATTGTTGACTTTATCAATGGAATAAGAGATTTTGTGTTTTGTTGTGTTTTTTGTTATTCTCATTGTGAAACGTAATAATAAAGGTTGGGGTGTTTGGTTGATGAAGAATAAGATGTGAATAAGGTGTAAAAAGTTGATTTGAGATGTGGGCCCCATTGATGTATAAGAGGTGATGACAGGTGATTTGATGTGATAAGTGATTTGATGTGATAAGTGATTTGATATGTGGATTTTCTTATTCTAGTGGAGGAATAACACAATTCCATGGGTGAACTTGGAATACAAATACCAGCTTATTCTCTCCTTATTCCGCATAGCTATACCCCCTTATTCCGCCTAGCCAAACACCTATGTTACCTATTCCTCCCCTATTCTACCCCTATTCCATCCTAATTCCGCTACCCAAACGGCCCCGTATTGTATAAGGGCTCAAGTCACACATTCAGAATTACATATTAGCTTCTGCAATTCTTACGTCAATCCACACATTGATTATATATGATGTAAATTTTCAAGATCAAATAATGGATCGACAATCAAAAGTCAAAGCACTAGAATGCAAATGATGGAAAGTAGAAGTGTTCCATTCAGTTATCCCCAATCCTGTCCTCCTGGTTTTTGGGATTGTCAACAGTAGTCCCAAGCCATTGAGAATTTATTGTGATGCTTTTGCACCGGTTCTTCTCTAAGAACAACAAGTACTCTAATGGTGTCAAACATATGGAGTTAAAGTACTTATTGGTAAGACAATGAAGCACAAAAAAAATATCAAAAAAAAAATAAAGAGCCAAAACTTATGATAACAGATCCATTAACCAAGGTTCAGGGCATGTCAGTAGTGCCAAAGTCTAATGATGAAATTCCACCATACAACCATTTCTTCATATGAATCTTATAAAAATGAAACATTTGAGCATCACATGTAACCCTTGTGTTTTCCAAATTATACATTCATAAAAGACTACTCAGCTTTGACTACTTTTGAAATGGGCGCATGACGCTCACGGAGTAGCAGGATAGTGTTGACGGCCTATGGTCCGGGTTGAATTCCTCTTCTAACCAGGATTTTACCCATCCCTTTGTATTTTCTTTCTTTCTTTATGTCTTCTCACCCCCCATCAGAATTGTACTTTGAAATCAGAAATGAAATCGTGGTACCTTTTTCAAAAAAATAAAAATAAAAGACTACTCAGCATGGCCAATTTATTTATTTATTTTTATTTCAAATCATGCACAGAAAGACCCGTAATTGATTCTATTCGAGCAGATTCAACAGAACCCAATCAATAAAAAAGAAATCAAACAAAAAAATTGACATAACGAACTGATTTGAGATCAAAAAGAGATTTCCCCGACATGGGTTCTCTTCAAAACCTAAAAAAAAAAGTGGGATCACCGAAAAATTTCATATTTTTGAACCAAATCAAAGTTGGGGGGGGGGGGGGGTGGGAATCAGACCTTGCGATTGATGAAGGTGAACTGGGAAGAACAGCCTTGACAGTGAGACGCGTCAACAACCCAATTGTTTCCACGCAAGGACGGCTTTGGAGGTAATCCGATCTTCTCCAACATCTTCTCCTGTTCAAACAAAGAAATCAATGAAGATCGGAAACCCTTTATTTGGATCTTTGAAGAAGAATTGATTTTTATTTCTGGCTTTCTTTTTGTCAATGATTTTATATAATCTCTGTTGATATAAAATATATTTCCAAACGAAAAGAGAAAAATATAATTCAGTCCCCACTTTTCATTTAATTATAAATACACCCTTCTTAACAAAATGAAAGAAAATGAAAAGGAGATTTGATGAAGAATAATAATTACATAAATACGACACACGTCAGTCACACTCACATGAGACATTAATATTTTTAAAAAGAAAATATTTAGAATAAATTAAAAATAATTTATGGACGTTTTTTTTTGGTACATAAGCCAGACAGGGCAACAGTCCCGACTACAAAAAAAAATTATGTGAACCAGGGCTAACAAGGGCCTATAAACAGTGTGCAGAGCTCATAACACATCCAACCCAAATTGCTACTTTTCCCTTCTTTTTTTTCCTGCCTTAAGCAGGAATTGAACCCACAACCCTGATGAAATGAAAGTGTCCTTATACAATCACACCAAGCGGGGCGAGACAAACAATTTTTCAGTTGAATTGCCTATAAGCAATGTTTTAAAAATCAAATCGTTTTATAAACCAAAAAAATCACTGGGTCAAAAGTTACTGATTCAACCATCGGGTTAATCAGATTTAAACCGTGACATAATTATAAATAATAAATATATCAATTATCATCACTAAATAAAAATATGAAATGTTTTAGAAATACTGGGTTTAACTTGTGAGGAGTTGAGTTGAGATTTTAATATTCAGGTTCAACTCGAATCTAATCCAGATCAGACTTGTATTAAGAATTTGAATGACCATAACATGAGGTAAAGAGTGACACAAATAGAACTCAACCCCAATATAGTAGTGAGTGATACATTTGAAGTTCTAAATCAAATTCTAATTATTTAATGTGTGAAATAAATTTCAAATTATTCAATTTATTTTTCATTTTATCACTTTTATAATTTTATATTTATTCTCTCACTAATATTAATTTTTTTATTTTTATCATTATTATTTTATGTAAAATATTATTTAAAATGGTACATTTTTAAAAGGTATTCTAAATCTTAAAATCAACCTAACCTAATGAAAAGTAGTCAGTAGTGTGCATAAAGAAAAGGGATAATAAAGGACCAAAGTTTTTTTTTTTTTTTTAAAAGGATGAAAATTAAACATTTGAATTTCCAGTAATGCCCTCCTTGAAATGGCTTTTACGTGAAAGCTTCTTGAATCTTTATGGGGTTATTATTGTACACGGTGAAAAATGAAACTTCTCATAAGGTTCTTGGAAATAGGTGGGCCTGGGCCCAATTGGGCTAACCTGATCATTATACTTCTCTGAATCAACTCATATGGGCTCCAAATTCCTGGCTCTTGAGTGAGCAGTATATATATATATTCATTAGTACAATGTATGAATTGTTTTTAATTTTTTTTATGTTTTATCTAGATATATAATTCACTTTGTATAATTGGATGTATTTCATTAGATGAGAATATATTTTAAGAAAAATAAAAAAGTTTAGGGCTGCAGTCGAGGTTGCATAGGGGGGTAAATGTATCTTTTTTTTTTTCTGGGTTTCTAATCTATTTTACCCTTTGAGCTTAATAGCATATGGTATATACTTCACTATCCTTGTATATATTCTATTATGAAACACAAAAATATATTCATATAAGTATGGTTTTTTCATGAAAGAATGTAATTCATTAATTTTGTAGATACTATGTTAGGTGATTTATATAATATCATTACTGACATGACAATAACAAAGGTGAATATAAACAAAATGGATGTATCAGTGGCTATATATCCAGCCAATTATTCGGACATGGCCCTACACTGATGGGACAAGCCTGAGTAAGGGCCACCCAAATAGAATTTTTTATATATATCAGCACAAAATGATGAGAATCTCATCCGTACATGTTTTGATGGATGATACGTGTCCATTGAAAAGTTAAAAATTCTTTCATTTATTAAAAAATTATTAATAACATTCTCATTAATGATGTACTTATAATAATCTCATCAGTACATGTTTGGATCGATGATACATGCCTGTCAAAGTATATTAATGAGATTTCAAATAAAGAATTTTTTAATTGATGAAAGATTTTTATTTTTTTGAATAAACTTGCGTCATCCATATAAATATATACTAATGATATTTTCATTAATATGTATTGACACGTGTTATTCCACCTGGAGACATACTCAATGCTCATATATATATATATATATATATATATATATATATATATATATATATTCACCCAAATAAGCCCTGTTACAATAAAGAATGAAGTATGGAAAAAGATCACAGGACAGAATAGGTTGAGTTTTTACTGGGACCAATAAACGGGACCGGATCCGGTCAGTGTTCGATCTCGGTCAGTTCGGTCAGTACCGAACTGCACCACGTACAAATCGAACTGCACCACTTATAAATCGAACTGCACAACCAATTGTTGGATATATTTTTTACTCTTTTATTGGATTCAATCAATTATTAGAGAAAATATGAATTTCTAAATATCATTAGTATCCAATAAGAGAATGAAAAATATATCTAACAATTAGTTGTGCAGTTTGATTTATAAGTGATGCAGTTCAATTTAAACGTGGTGTAGTTCAGTACTAACCGAACTGACTGAGTTCTGCACTGACCAGATCCGGTCTCCCAATAAACCCATTTGAGTGAGCCCTTACACAGAAGCCAAACACAGAAGACACATTTTCCCGAATCTCGAGACACCCATGATCTCCCACCAAATGCTCTGTTATCTATCTGTCTATTCAGATCATGTTCTTGACCTAATCACAATTGAACACAGAATCCAAGAACCTTTGCTCTTTTTAGTTTCTAGCATTTGATAATATAAATAGACTGAGGGTGCGTTTGGTTGCGCGATTACAAAACTGATTCTGCAGGAATCTGCGATTGCAAACCTGATTCTGCAGGAAGCTCACTTTCTCAGCTTTTTGAAATCGCAGCTTTTGGACACTATTTGCCTGCAATCGCTGGGTTTAAAACTGCGATTACAAAACTGTTTGGTTGCACGATTGCAAACGCAGTTTCCTGCAATCGCAATCGCAGCGCAATCGCGCAACCAAACGCACCCTGAGTGTAGCATTTGATAATGCAAAAAAAAAAAAAAGTTTATTTTAGATAATTTCTTTAATACACAAATCAATAAAAAAATATTGATCCTCAAACAATTGATATATTTATGATATGGAATTAAAATTGTATTTTAATAACATTTTATAATAAGAATATTAAAAATATCTTTGTTATAGAATACCACTATTGATCTTCAAACAATTTTCTTAAATAGTAGACTTAAGAGATGAATTAAGATTTATGTTCATAAGAACACAATTTTTATATAGGAAAACAATATTCTTATATAAAAGTGTTAATAAAAAATGCATCGATCACCCCTCTCCACCAAATTTTTTTTTCCCTTTCAAAGTACCAACAAAATTAAATTTAGAAAAAGATATACAGGTTATACCAATGGCTGACCAAAGATGAAAAATGCATTTATTAAATCTCCAAAGATTAAAATGGATTAAACTCATAAATATCAGTTCCCTGCATTATATACTTTGCCAAAAAAAATCAACCCACTGCCAAAGAGAGCCTATAAAGGATTTTGGATTCCAGATATTACTGTTTTCCATAATGTGGGACCAGTTATCCCCAAATGTATAACAGATCATATGTAAGATCACACCAATCCCAAAAAGCAAAATAATCACCCATATATATACACATATAAAGAGAGTGATTGAGATTGCTAAGGAGCTGAACAAGTTTGGCATAGCAAAGCTGCATATTGTAATGGCAATGTGATGGATGACGATTAGGATTCTCTTTATTCCAGAACTTCCATTATTGTACAAGTCATATTTTACCAGCTTGTGATGCAGTGAGAGGGGTTAAAAGTATCACTGCAACTCCCACTTTAAACTAATTAGGCTCCGTTTGGAAACATAGATTGAAAAGTAGATTTTAGAATAAAGCTGCTTTTTAAGATGATTTTAGACCTTTGACTTTTTTGTGATGCTTTTTTTTAATTCAGGAATCAATATTTGGAAGGAGTTTAATGTTTGGTAGAAAAAGTTGCTTTTCAATTCAAAAAATCGATTCCGACCAAAAAGCGTTCTTTTTGAGATTTTAAAAACACGGATTTCGAGAGAGAAATTAAAAGGAATCCAGCTTTTGATTCCGCCGGAATCCGACCCGTTTGGTTGCGCGTTTGGGGATTTTCAGCTTTTCAAAAAGCGGAATCTGCTCAAACGCGTTACCAAACGGGGCCTAAAGAAGAATAACAGCATCACTATAGCTGTACAACTGAAATTCTCAGCAACCCATGAATGTATAACTAATGTTGTCAATTAAAAAAATCATAGCTTTCATTCTTCTTCAGCTATCCCAATGTTACAAAAAGAGGAGCCATATGAGGTAAAAAAATTATTACATTTGTCAACACTAAACAAAATATGTTATGACTATATGGGTACAAGAAAATAGATTTGGATCATGAACATAGCTTAGGGAGTGATATACTTGGACATGATTTCTTCTTCATCTTTGTCATCTGGGTATGCATTTTCTTGCATATTTTCTCCAATTCGATCACCCTCCACTGCATCCCTTGTAGGTTTGCCTTTAATTCCTCGTTTTCCTTTGCTAGATCGAGTTTTTTTGCGTATAGAACAATCTGATCTCCTTCGTTTTCTTCTCGTCCATTGATACCTACTTTTCCGCCGAGGGAGCTGAATATATCAGTGTCTTTCAGCAAGTTCTTAAGCTTTGTTTGTTGAGAGAAGATCGCTTGATTCACAGTTTTGGGCGGGAATTTGGCATTCTGAGTTAGGTGTTTGCAAGCATCTGATGAGAGCTTCTCATAGTTGAGGGCAGAACATATCTTTGTCTTCTCTTCTTCGGATAATCCACTATGAACCTGAGAATTCAAATCTTCTGATCTCAGGCAACTGGTTATGATTAGGCCCCATTTGGACCCAATTTTCAAAAATAGTTTTTTTTAATATATATAATAAAGGCAACCCTCAACCAGTATTTTTCTTAAGAGCTGTTTTGTTGATTTTTAATACATAAAAACCAAAATATGAAACAAATGCTAAAATCTTGAAATGAATTTTACAGAAGCAGAATTAGTTTGATAATTGGTTTCAAACAGGGCCTTAAACCATCCAATATAAGCAATTGCAGTGAAAATGGGAAAAAAATTGGAAAGATTTATGCAAGAGTGACTACATCAACAAAGAATCAAGTCATGGCATGTTCTTACTCCATACACCAACAAGCAATTGAGGTTGATCTAAACAAAATATACCCAAGCAATATATGTGATTTCAATTAGTAATGAAATTCAAATATACCTCAAAATACATGTCAATGGCTTGATAGATGTCATCATGGGAATCTCTGGCCGAATCCTGCAGTGCTGTAGCCAATGCCATGAATTTCAAAGGCTTTAGACATGAATCAGGAGCCACCTCTGCCAAATACAAGTCAATCAATCTCCCAACTCTCTTCAACCGAGCGGGAGGGATTTGATCAACACTGCTAAAGAAATATTTCAGGAACCTTAGAACGAGATCCACATCATACAAAATGTCCACACTTTGTGGTGCAGGGACAAGTAGATTATCAAGCATTGCTTCATCGATGCGACACCCAATCATGCTCTCCAGTTGGTTCCAGCAAAACTTGCTTATATCCAAATGGGAAGAGATTCGGAAAACCCCAAACAAGCTTTTGCAAGAAACAGAACTCTTGTCCAACGAAAAGAGCAAGTCAATGACAATCTCAGTTGTTTTGTGCTTCTCGCTTGGCAATTCAACTGTGGATCTTACCTTGAGGTAGTACAATAAGAACTTACTGATGCTCGTGTGGCTGATTTTCTGAGAAATCATGGCATTCACAACCTTTTCAATTATGTCAGGATTCAAGACAGAGAGGCCTTCGAACCACCAGATTCTGTGGCTAGTGTTTTTCAAGCTCTCTGTGCTTCTAGTATCGCAAGAAAATCGTACACCATTGTTATCAGGAGAAGAATTTGAGGGGCTTGATTCACTGGCAGAAGCAATTCTCATAACGAGAGAATCCCTGCATTTCTGAAAGATTCCAAATGATTTGGCGATGGTTGTGGAATCCTGACATTGTTTCAAAGCAAATAGGATTTCAGACCAAGTCCAATATGAGATTCCTTGGAGGAACGTCTCGGTCTGTTCTGATAAGCTGTCCATTTCCATGAATTGAGCGACACAGTGGAGAAGGCAAACATTTGTGGGATTTATATCGATCACACCATTGTTGTAGCAGAAGATCATTGCAAGCTCAAATGCTTCTGGTCCTCCTGGTAATTCATGAAATATCACCCTCAGTGTTAATGCTGTTGTTGAAGCTGATGTATTCTGGAACAATTTGCTTAATCTACCAGAGGATGATGAGAGAATTCTCTGCAAAAGTGATCCAAAAAAGATCAAATCAGACATAACATGCCTTCTGGTTTATTAATAACTGAAACTTACATATTATTGCAATCATGATTAATGAAAGAGTAGTTTCCATTCAATGAGTATGACAACATAAGCATAGTCACAACGCAGCGAGTGTTCCATTCGGTATGGTATGTGTACTTTCGTAAATCAGACAGGATAAATACAGTAAAAATATAGAGATGATTAAACTGTTTTCTAGACGTATTATGTCATTAGTATAACAAAACATGAAGAAATTATATGTTGGTGTGAAAGAGACAATGGCAATTAGGATTAGCTTTTAAATTGTGACAAATGTCATAAATCATACAAACTACAATGGATTCTTGGTTTCTGTACACACAATTTGGTAAACTATGTTAGACCGATATGTACGAAAGGTATCCAATCAGAGTACTTTTCTAAACATTCAGAAAAATTTGGAGTACTTGACCATCAAACAAGTTTCTAAGGAGAATAAGAAGAATGAGAAGACTAAAACAACACAGAAATCCAATGAGGCTTGTTAATTTGATTGTACCCAATACAGTATTTAAACAAATAAATAATTAAAAAATAACTAATGGTGTACATATACTTTCATATTTATGTTAATCTTGGTAAAAGAGAGATATCATCAATGTGCATAATGACGTACCACAATCAATCCCTTTCAAAGGGAATGAAAAATTCTGGTTGTGGGCCACTAAAACCATTAAATTCTTGAGAAGAAAACCCACATGGGCAGAAGATATGAATGTGTGTCCAAAAAGCCTAAAAAATTCAATTTTTAGAAGGAATCATAGGCCATTAATTAGCACAATAGCACATACACCTACAAATGTTTAAAACAAAAACCATAAACAACAACAATAGATACAGACTCTGCTCTTGACAAAGGGTGAAGGAGGATTGATAAAAACATGAACATTTAATCACTCCTAATTGTGACACCAATAAAGTGCCCATAACAGACAGTAAAAGTCATGAACACCCAAATAATGCAGAATGAATTTTTTTTTAATGAGACCTAATTTGAAGTTAGAACAAAAAGAAGTTTGTATGGGTCTAGACCAAAACAAGATGACATTTTGAAGACAAAAAAAACACTTGAAAACTATGAATGATTCAGTGCTTAGAAAAACAAATGGATTGAATGAAGGATGACAAACCAATCAAGACAAAACAAATTCAGATTCGTGAGTACCACTCAAAGTCACCTTGTTGACAAAGAAGATTTCTTCACCATTAACATCCACTTCAAGATCACAATTTGCTTCAAGTGCTTCCATTGGAAAGAAGAGAAGAAGAGAAAACAAGAGTGAGAGTCTCAGAGTCCTCAAGTGGACTTCACAGACAAGACATACATCATAAGAGGCAACTCAAAAAAGTTGATATTCTGAGTTGGGTATGAAGACAAGGAGAAGAGGAGGGGATACTTGGCCTTCGTCTCAATGGAATGGAAAAGCAAGTCACATTCCTGATGCACCAAAGCCCAGAAGACAAAATGGGTTTGTAGTGAGAGAGAGAGAGAGAGAGAGAGAGAGAGAGGGAGAGACAGCTCTCTAAGGGGAAGAGACCAAAACAGTCGTTGAGAGGGACTGGCATACATTCCTGCGATTATATATACTCCAATATATGTGTGTTCTTTTTCAATTTTTTACTTTTTTTAATATGGGTGGCTAACATTTCATTTTTCATGTACATATAAGTTGGGCATAATTAAAAAAGGAAAATAATGCATCCAGATCCAATAGTCTCCAATCGTCTTAATTTTTTTTTAAATACATAATAAAATACAAATATTTTTTTTTCCCTAAAAAAATGATATTTTTGAAAATCTTCATACATTGTTTGTACTAATAGAATATATAAACAGCTAGAAGGTCGTCTCTAAGTTACAGACGAGACTGCAAATTAAACTGAGTGTAAGAGCAACATTAAAAAAGGTCGTTCACACATTCAACATAACATTACGTATTCACGTCACCTATAAAAAAAATCTTTTAACAGAATCTGTATGAAAAATATAAAAAATAAATATATTTAATTTATTTGAATATATATTTCATTTAATGAACACATGTATTTTATTGGATATGTATACATTGAAAAAACACAGAGGATATGTTTTATCCACAAAAGTGATCATAAAAAACAATTTAATAAATGAATTTTTTTAAAATTGGATAGCTGTCGAGATATATAGACTGTTTGTAAGATTATTACGTAAATTGCATGTAATCTTACTCTAAATGGAGAGATAAATGGCACAAGAAATAGAGGACCATTATATTGTTTGTTGTATAAAAATTAAAGATGATATTTTTATGATAATCAGATGACAATTATGTTTTACTCCGTGCGATAGGTACGTAGAATAATATGTTAATTTTTTGTCTTAAATTTGTACATGTAAATAAAGTAAAGATTGATATATCTTTTAGTTTTTAAATTCAAAAAATTGTCATCAAAATCTCAATTTTAATCCCTCCTACTCCAGAAAAACATAAAAAAAAAATCAAAAATCAAAAGTTCAAATGCTGTAAAACAATAACTGCCATGTACATTAATTGCCTGAGCTTGGTGTGCAGGTATTATTAATTAAAACAAGGAATCTGCCACATCTTTCTGTTGGTGTACCTCCTACTCCCCCAGTGCTCTACAGACTGATTTTTTTTCAAATAAAATTCTATACTTATACACCTACTTACCACACATCCAAATTTTAAATTACAAGGGGCACTCAAGTTATTCTTGTAGCTGTATTTCTAATTGAGTAGAAAAATCTAATCGAGTATATATGGAATCTCAGATCTTAATTTCCAGATGGGTGAAGATAAGAATATTTTTAAATAATTTAACATATCTAAATATAAATGCTAGTTGAGGTGATTATGGGACATATCAGAGATGCTTGAATTAAAATAAAAGCCTCCAAGTTTTGTTTTGTCATTCTGAAGGATCATACAAAAAAGTAGTTATTTAATTTAAAATTTTTTTTTTGAAAAATGGTGCTCCAATGATTCAATCTCTTTACCACTTTTACATAAATGAGAGGTGTTTGTCGACTTAATTAAAACCCGCTTCACTGGTTATTTAAAATTTTAAGATTATAATTTAATCATGTAAGATAATACTAACAAATATTAAATTCAAATATTTTTTAAACAAATACATTAGTATCTATATCTGTATTTTGGATATGTAAATATCAAATAATTTCTACTCAAATATGAGTAACAAGATTTCTCAATAATAGAAAAATTAATTACGGGTCCTCCAGAAATTCTTGAATTATTTTTAGGTCCCTAAAATATTTAAACTTATTTTTAGATCCCAAGACCCATTGTCTATTATTTTAAAGTCTTATTGAGTAACAGTAGTAGAATCTACCATTAACATTTTATTTTTACTCCTTATTTTTACTGACTGTATACGTTAATATGTTTGAGTACATTATTAAAGGGGTTGGATACACTGTGAAGATGGAAGGGAGGGAGGGAGGGAGGGAGGGATTGGAAATAGTGAATGAAGGGAGTGAGTGATGAGAGGGAGGTGTGCGCGTGGAGGGGAGGGGCTATCGTTGGTGTATACAGGAGAGAGAGAGAGAGGGGGGGGTTACATAAATAATAAATAAAAATATGGATAAAATGAGAAAAATAATAGATAAAAGATAATCTCATTAGATGGAAGGGCAAATAAATAACACTACAACTAGCTTGGGGATTTTAAAATAAATTTATATGTTACAGATAACCATAAAATAATTTAAAGGAGGATTTGAAATGAATTTCCCCTTCAATAATTGAATAGTTTATAAAAGATGAGAATAATAGAATAGTCAAGTGGTACTCTTGTAAATATGTGGAGTGTAGGGGGTAAAAGATGTGAGGGGGGGGGGGGGGCGGTACACCATATCAGGTGCACCAAAAACGTGACAAATAAGTCATCTCCGGCTTATTCAAACATGTATCCAAATTTTACTTAAAATTTAAATAAAAGCTTGTTTTGATATGATGTGTCTCCAATCATCACTTTGTATTTTATTCAAATCTTTTAAAAAATTAACATCTTCTTCTAATGACTTCCTATAAACATTTTCAAAGCCCTTTCCCCAAATATTTTTATTACTCGATTTTTCTTCCTTTCAAGATATTTAAAATAAAAAATTATTGTCATCCAATTTTTTGAATTTTTTTTATTGGAGTAAAAATAAGAAGTTAAAAATCAAAGATGAAGATTTAAGAAAGACGACCATTATTTTATTTTTATTTTTTTGGGGGTTTTAAGAGATGGTGAAATTTTTGAAGGGTGGAAAGACATCTAATATAATTCAACTAAATGTGGAGTTGAAGAAAAAAAATGTGGAGATAAAGAAAAAAAAGAGAGGTTAAAAATTTGGGTAAAAATTTGAGTCTCCCTTGATTTTGATAAATGTTTGAGTAAAAACTTGATTTGGATGGAGTTTTGGATGACTTTACTCAAATTTAAATTTGAATAAATGTTTTGATATAAGATTGGAGATGTTCTAATAGAATGACCATCCATCACTACTCAATCATTTCAATTTACATTTAATTTCTTATAACAGCGTTCATTTCAATTACAGAGTATAATTTTTTTTTTCTCTAAAAAATCAATGTAAACTGGGACTGGATTTATCAATTTTCCACCTAATAAATTTTATTTTAATTAATTTGATAAATATGTTCATTAAATATTTATTATTATTTATTATTGAGGGCAAAGTATTGTAAGACATAAAAACTCTACGAAAGAGTTCAGATTTTGTCTGGTGGATATATGTGTTAGAACTAATTATCAAAAATTATAAAAAAATGTTGTATCTCAAAGAATAATTAATATGAAGAACTCAGATATAATATTATTGATAATATAAAAATAATAAGATGGAAAGAAAAAAGGTTGGAATCGCCTGGTCGAGAGGCACATATGAAATGCTATCATTGAAACAAATATATCCTCCATACGCACGGAGTTTCACCGACATAACGTTCCGAGATATAACTTGACCCGCGAGATTCCGCAGACTCCCCGTTGTGCGATCAAGTGGAGTCTTCGAACTGAATCCTTGTATTGTCGATGTCTGGAGTAGATAGATAAGATTTGATCAAGAGCAATATAAAAGAAGATGAGATCTCTTTCACTCCTCCTAGGTATGGTGATTTTATTGATATCACACCTATATATTCTCTGTCTTATTGGAGGATTCACAACCAATATATAGGTAGAGAAATTAATGTGTGGAGAGAGTGATTATTAAATACCTAACACGTATGACCAAGGATTGTCATAACGCATGAACGGTTCATTCAGAACCCACGCAATGCAAAGGATTCATGGTAGTTTCCTTTCAATCATGCAATAATATGTAACATTTATATGTAGTGATCAGTGTAACGTCCACAACCATGTAATTAGAGAATAATAGATTATCTATTTTGGTCACAAAATTCTAACAATATGTATATATTTGGAACCTCATGAATTGTGTTTTTTTGTAGTGTTTGTTGTTCTTTTGATCTTGGGTTTATTGTTGATATATCTACAAATATTCTCAGCACTTCATTTAAAAAAGAACAGTAGTATAGTCAACCATTGTAGTTAATTTTTACAATTCCACGCCTTCCACTAATATAAAATAGGCTAGGTTAAATTTTTTAAAAAAAGGTGTATTTGATTCATTCAAATATATAATTTATTATTTATAAAATATGTAATTTGTTTAGCAAGTGATAACCATTAAAAAATTTAAAACATGTTTGGGATTATAAAAGGGTTGGTTATTTTTACAGTCCCACATCTCCTAATCTAACATATATATTTCATCTTCTCTAAGTGGTGCACCGTCGTGTATGTCATATAAAATGGAACATGTTAGGTCCAACAACATTAAGATAGACATATTAATAGTTATTATGATTGAAATATTTTATCATTAATTATAAATTATTTCTTTAAATGATAATCACACATAATAACTTTTAATATGTTATCTTGAAATAATAAAATCTGATGGTCATAAAAGAGTTAGACAATCAAATTGTTCAACTAGCATTAGATAACATGTGCATGCCTCTTGTTGTTTACCATATGGATGAAATTGGAAAAGATACGCGTAGCCCCATTGCAACCCTAATTGCAGTCCATCTCGTTTTTTTTATTTATAAAATTATACACTTATCATTTGAAGTGCATGCTATTATATGAAATGAAGTATATAGTATATACTGAGATGCATTAATAGATTTTTTTTTTAATGAAAAATAAAAAAATGGACTGCTATATTATGATAGTGCGGTTCGTACTATGATAGTGCAGTATATACTATATTATCATAGTGTATGAAGCTGCAAAATAAACTGTAAAACGGACTGCGTATATCAGCACTTATGAAATTGTTTCCCAACGGAATGTTGGGGGACCCATCAAGCATCCACAGAATCTCGGTCGTGTATGTTGGGCCAAAATATTTGGTCTTCCCATATAATGGCCCAATTCGTGTGCAAATTGGGCTGGGCTTTATTGTGATGTAAAATGGAAGATGTAGCCCAATAAAAGAATATGTACATTCATGTGTGCAGCCCTCACTATTTTTTTTCTTTTTTTATATACATTTTCCTATTGAAAGTTTGAAATATATATTGAACTACGTGTAGTTGTTTTTCACCACACAAATATATATAATCAATTCAGATATACATGTATTTTTTGTAAGGTTATATGTTTTTCTATTATATATACGTAGGTCTATTAATAAGACCGCAAATACTTTTTTGAGATTTTTCTCGCTCTAGACCAATACTTTTTCTTGGATTTGGTTCACAGGATTTTGATCCAATAAAGAGGTAACACATCAGAATTTATAAATGGAATTTGAATTATCTAGGATATAGATAAATACAAGGGTACATCACCTACCTAAAAATTGATAATTCTATGTCAAAATTCTGAATGTGTTCCTGAGAGAATCTGCTGAGGTTGATATCTTTGTTGGTCCATGGTGCAAAGTAGGACACACTAGGGGAGTCTAGGACCACTCTGATCACTTACAAATAAAGACAACTTACTTCTTCTGTTTGTTTTTTTCTTATCCAGAAGATTTGAGTCAGTGGATTTCCTGAAGTAGGCATGGTGCGTATGGCTTGCTTTGGATTACTTAAAAGGAAAATATCAGGGAAAGTTATCGTCTCTGTGAAATATTTTTAATGTACATATATTTTTATCCACTAAAATAATTATTTTTATAAAAAAAGTATTTTAAATTGAATGCATACCATTTTGTAGTTTCCATTCCAATAATCAACTGTCAGATGGCTACATGCTCGATTAGATAAATATGATTTTGGTGTTGACCCTTAGATATTATTTTCTTCCTTAATCACAACTCAATTTAAAATTCACATAATCAAATCACAAAATTAATTGAGCATCAAATTGGATAAATCAATATCCACTAAAGCTTGACATGAAACAAGCAAACAATACATGCATGCAAACAATACTGTGAAGGGTGATGGAATGGGCCCCCGCAGTTGCAGGAAACTCTATCTCATTTCAAGTCTTTAAATTCGGATAAAGAGCCGATCTACTTTTACAAGGTTTTCAGAGAAACAGTTGCAGCACCAGAAAATCTTGCAAAACAGGCGGCTAAGTCTCAAGTTTGTTTGGTTACTAATAGAATGGAGAGTGATCAAATACATAGGTGGATTAACCCACATATAACATCCTTACATAAATGTATACAGGAGGTCAATCAGGTTTATCCTTATTTTGATGATGATAATAATGTAGTTGATGTAACCTTTAATTTTAACTAATATGATATGTAAGTCATTTTAGCCTTTTACAAAAAAAAAAAAAAAAAAAAAAAAAAAAACTGTGAACAATGATTCCTGCCGTCAGTTTTTCAGTCCTATCAAATTTGGATTTTCATGTAAAATATATTTGTTTAAAGAATATAATCAATAACCTTTACAAAGATATATATTTTCTTGTATTTTTTATAATTATATATATTTCTCTAACAAAACATTTATTTGATTAAAGATTTCATATATCACTACAATATGAATGTTTAAATGCATGAGCACAACCACACTCTCTAAAGACATAACTAAATGTTGCATGAGTCGATAGGTACGTGAGTGTCGCATGAATGATACAATATCATTTTTAATAAAAATCAAAATATATATAATGTAACTTTCATTAGCCTACACAATGGTTATCTAGATTTTCAACACATGCAGATGATCTCCTTGATCGTGCGGTCGTGCCCACATCCCCCTGTACACAATCAAATGCCAAAAAACCACAACAACACCCCCCCCCCCCCCCCCCCCCCCCCCCCCCCCAATCATCCAACAAATCAACAAGGCACCCAAGCACTTGCAAACACTGAATTGTGACCCTTCGAGCACCAACATGTCCTCCTCCCTCTTCATCCCCCACCCACTCGCATGCTCATCCAGCAACCCCTTCACCTCCTCCACCGCCCCCTCCCCAAACGCCGCCCTCACGAACCCCGCCCTCCGAATCCGCTCCGTCCATCGCGCCCCGACTCGAGCCTCTCCATCCATCTCCCATCCCTAGAAGTACGTTCATCAATTATCCAAATAAATATCAGTATCCACTTCAAATCCATATCTCATTCCATAAATTTTTTTTTATGATATTCAAATATTTATAGATATGGGCATCAACATGTACTTTAAAATTATATGTAGTTTTATATACTGATATCAATTATACTCTGAAAAATTTAAATAACTATTATATTATTTTGATAAATTTTTCTGGCTAATTTGACAAGGGGATATATAATGAGATAAAAGAATAATTGTGGGAATAAGTAAGAGATGACTTATCTCGTTTGATATAAAAAATAATCAAGATAACACAAGTTTTAATGTTGAAATGAAAATACAAAATTTTCATTCCGACTGAATAGTCTCACTTTTGATAAAAGTGAATAAATATAAAATTGATGAACTTTGTATTCCTTAAAATTAAAATAATTTATCATCAAAATTTTAATCCACTGGAAACCAGCCCTGAACTATCGATTCTGAATCTGAAAAGATCTGGATTCAAATATTAATATCAGTATCCGATCCATATCCGATCAAGTGACAAGCTTACCTAGGAGAACCAACAACGCACTCGATCTTCCGCCCCAAATCCGCCTCGTATTCGACCCTCCGCTCGTCGTCCTTGGCCAAGAACGTCTCCAACGCATCGAAAGGGATCCACACATAGTTGAAGCACTCAGACACCCTCTTTTGCAGGCTCCGCGAGTCCACATTCGAGTCCTCATCGATCACGATCACCAACTCCGGCCCCAACTTCCTCACTTTCTCCAAGAACCCATCGCGCGCCGACGGGTCCGGAAGGTGCCGGAGCCAATTCTGACAGTTGACGATCAACGCTTCGTCATCGTCGTCGAGTGTGAAAGGATCGGATGTTGCGCGTGTTAAATAGTTAATACACTTGGGTTAATGAGTCTTTGGAATATGAAGTGTCATCATTGCAGTCCTGTAAGTGTAGTCTCATGAAAAGTTGTATAGTCTATGTGTAATCTTTTTGAAGAGTCTCCAGACATATCTAGACATATGGAAGTCTAGAGACTTCTCTTAAAAGTTTATAAAAGAGTCTGTAACAAGTTTGGAAAGGAAGGAAATATTAAAAAAAAAAAAAACCCAATCTTCTTCTTCTGGCCACTATTCCACACAAGAACAGAGAGCTCTGCACCAGCAACTCACCCCTCTCAAAATATTCACTTTCCCCTTTAAATTCCATCAGAGTGGTATCAGAGCAAATCAGGGAAGATAAACTCTAGGCGTCTCATCATCATGGCAGCCAACAATGTTGGTTTGAATATCTCTCAGCCCACTATGCCAATTTTTGGAGGAGAAAACTATGATTATTGGAGCACCAAGATGAAGACACTATTCATCTCTCAAGATTTGTGGGATTTGGTGGAGAAAGGCTACGATGAGGCTCAAGACACTGCAACATTGACCAATGCACAGAGGCAGTAACTCAATGACAACAAAAAGAAAGATGCCAAAGCACTTTTCTTCATTCAACAAGGAGTCTCTGAAAATATATTTCCAAGGATTATTGGAGCAACAAATTCGAAGGAGGCTTGGGACATTTTAAAGGATGCATTCCAAGGGAATGAGAAGGTACGGATCATTAAACTTCAATCTCTTCGTCGACAGTTTGAGAATACATATATGAAAGACACCGAAAGTATGAAGGAATATTTTTCTAGATTCATGGAGATAGTCAATCAAATGAAGACATATGGTGACAAAATTACTGATCAGAGAATTGTTGAAAAAATTTTAATTAGCCTCCCTGAAAAATATGACTCTATAGTTGCTGCCATTGAGGAATCTAAAGACATCACCACCATGAATGCTAGTGAAATAATGGGATCTCTTCAAGCTCATGAAGAAAGAATGAACTGACACTCAGAAAGAACAATTGAAAATGCTTTTCAATCAAAGCTAACACTTGGTACTCGTAGAAGCTATGAGAAAATGGGTGCAGGTCATGACAAGAAAAGGGAAGACTACAACAGAGGAGGAAAATATGGTAGAGGCTCACAATTCAGGAGTAAGAATGGTGATAACAGAGGAGGTAAGGAGTACAAAACTTAAGCCTTCTTGTAATATTTGCAAAAAATCTGGGCATTTGGAAAGAGACTGTTGGCATCGTGGGAAACCACAGTGCAATAATTGCAAGAAGTTTGGGCATCTTGAAAAATATTGTCGTTTCAAAAATACTCAAGCAAATTTTTTAGAAGAAAAGGAGGAGGAGAATTTATTTTATGCATGTCAAGTTGCCTCTGAAAAAAATAGTGATGTTTGGTATATAGATAGCGGTTGCAATAATCACATGACAGGAGATGAAAATATTTTTCTAAGTATTGATAGCACTGTAAGGTCTCCAATCAGCATGGGGAATGGAGCTATGGTGCAAGCAAAAGGAAAAGGAACCATTGCACTCAGCACAAAGCAAGGAACCAGGTACATTCATGATGTTTTATTGGTTCCAGATCTTGCACAGAACTTACTTAGTGTTGGCCAATTAATGCAAAAGGGATATTCTGTTCATTTCTGTGATGATTCATGCACTATTTATGACAAGAAGGATAAAAATCAAGTTTTAACAAGAGTAAGAATGGAAAAAAACAGGAACTTCCCTATTACATTTCATTATGTCAAAGATTTTGCTATGAAGGCAAAAGTTGATGAAACTTTATTGTGGCACAAGAGATTTGGGCATCTAAATATACATGGGCTGAAATTGCTCCAACAAAAGAATATGGTAAAGGGATTACCATCATTGTATGATCACAATAGTGTGTGTGAAGGGTGTGTTTTTGGAAAACAGCACCGCATGCCATTTCCTGCAGGAAAAGCCTGGAGAGCCAAATCACCATTAGAGTTGGTTCATACAGATATTTGTGGACCTATGCAGACTCCATCTCATTGCGAGAATAGGTATTTCTTGACTTTTGTTGATGATTATTCAAGAATGACTTGGGTCTACTTTTTAAAGCAAAAATCTGAGGCATTTTCAGTATTTAAAAAATTCAAAGCTTTTGTCGAAAAGCAAACTGGATACTATATCAAGGCACTGCGAAGTGATCAAGGTGGTGAATATAATTCAGCAGAATTTGAAAAGTTTTGTGAAGATGCAGGAATCAAAAGGCAGCTAACAGTTGCATATAGCCCTCAACAAAATGGCGTTGCAGAACGAAGAAATAGAACAATTGTGGAGAAAGCAAGATCAATGCTGAAAGAGAAAGGTATGCCAACTACTTTCTGGGCTGAAGCTGTATACACAGCAGTTTATTTGCTCAATAGATGTCCCACAAAATCTGTGCCAAACAAAACTCCTATTGAAGCTTGGAGTGGTAAGAAACCTTCAGCAAATCATTTCAAAATTTTTGGCTGCATATGCTATGCCCATGTTCCAGTAGAAAGGAGGCAAAAATTTGATGACAAAAGTGAAAGATGCATTTTTGTGGGCTACAGTTTAAAATCTAAAGGTTATCGCTTATACAATTTGAAGACTAAAAAATTAATCGTGAGTAGAGATGTGATATTTGATGAAAATGCAGCTTGGAATTGGGAGAAAAATGAATTGCAAGGAAGCACATTAGACTTGCAAAATGAATATTCATCTCCTACTGTAGACATCTCTACAGGACAAAATTTGTCCACACCTCCTGCATCTCCAGCCAGATCATCAACATCAGAAGATGGCAGTTCATCAGAGTCTCCTCCAAGGAAGTTACGCAGTATAAGGGACATCTATGAAACTTGCAATTTCTGTTCTATCGAACCCATGAATTTTGAAGAAGCAGTGAAGGAAGATAGATGGAAAAAAGCAATGACTGAGGAAATTTATACAATCGAGAAGAACAAGACTTGGCAGTTAGTGGATCGTCCAAGAAATAAGGATGTCATCGGAGTCAAATGGATTTACAAAACCAAGCTGAATTCTGATGGCTCTATTCATAAGCATAAGGCGCGACTCGTTGCAAAAGGGTTCACACAACAACAAGGTATTGACTTCCATGAAACCTTTGCTCCTGTTGCTCGTTTAGATACTATCAGAACTGTAATTGCTTTGGCAGCTCAAAAGAAATGGATGGTTTATCAACTTGATGTTAAATCTGCATTCCTCAATGGAGTTCTACAAGAAGAAATTTATGTTGAACAACCACAAGGCTTTATCATTAAAGGAGAAGAAGACAAAGTGTATAAATTGAACAAGGCGCTTTATGGTCTGAAACAGGCCCCTAGAGCTTGGTATAGCGAAATAGATGGCTATTTCAGCAAAAATGGTTTTCAAAGGAGCAAAAGTGAACCCACTCTCTATGTTAAGGAGCAAGGAACAGAAAGTATTCTCATTGCCTCATTATATGTAGATGATCTCATCTTCACAGGCAACAACCAAGAGGTGTTGCTTAAATTTAAAAGGGACATGATGAACACTTATGAAATGAATGATATGGGCGTCATGCATTATTTCCTTGGCATAGAAGTGGTTCAAAGGCCAGATGGAATTTTCATCTCACAGAAAAAGCACATTGAAAGTCTACTAAGGAGGTTCAACATGCAAGATTGCAAGTCTGTCAATATTCCTCTCCTTCCTAATGAAAAGCTGAAGAAACAAGATGGATCAGAAAAAGTTGATGCTACAGTTTATCGAAGCCTCGTGGGAAGTCTTCTATATCTAACAGCAACAAGGCCTGATATAATGTTTGCTGCAAGTCTACTCTCAAGATTCATGCAGGATCCAAGTCAGATTCATCTTGGCGCAGCTAAAAGAGTCTTGAGATATCTACATGGGACTCTTGATTTTGGAATCTTCTATCACTCTATTAATGATTTTAAATTAATTGGCTTCTCTGATAGTGATTGGGCAGGATCTATTGATGATATGAAGAGCACTTCAGGATATGTCTTCTCCTTTGGCTCTGGAGTATTTTCTTGGGCATCAAAAAAACAACAGACTGTAGCACAATCATCGGCGGAGGCTGAATACATTGCAGCAACTCAGGCTACAAATCAAGCTATTTGGCTTAGAAGGATCCTTGAAGATTTGAAGGAGAAACAAGAAGCAGAGACTACAATACTTTGTGATAATAAATCAGCAATTGCGATTGCCAAAAATCCAGTATTTCATAGCCGCACAAAACATATTGCTATAAAATATCATTTCATCAGAGAGGCTATCGCAGAAGGAGAAATCAACTTAAAATTCTGCAAGACAAGTGATCAGCTGGCAGATATCTTCACTAAGGCACTACCAATGGAGAAGTTCTACTACTTCAGGGAGATGTTGGGAGTTCAACCACAAGTGTATTAAGGAGGAGCGTTAAATAGTTAATACACTTGGGTTAATGAGTCTTTGGAATATGAAGTGTCATCATTGCAGTCCTATAAGTGTAGTCTCATGAAAAGTTGTATAGTCTATGTGTAATCTTTTTGAAGAGTCTCCAGACATATCTAGACATATGGAAGTCTAGAGACTTCTCTTAAAAGTCTATAAAAGAGTCTGTAACAAGTTTGGAAAGGAAGGAAATATTAAAAAAAAAAAATCCAATCTTCTTCTTCTGGCCACTATTCCACACAAGAACAGAGAGCTCTGCACCAGCAACTCACCCCTCTCAAAATATTCACTTTCCCCTTTAAATTCCATCAGCGCGGAATTCAAAGGGAACGCCGCGTGAGCGCGCGAAGTTGGTGAGGCGGACGCCCACCTCGTCGAGGGGGATGTCGAGGAAAGGCGGCACGGGGGGACGGTCGGAGGCGATGGTGATGCGTAGCCTCGATGGAGGTCCGTTGGGGTGTTTGGAGAGGGAGTCGATTAGGGTCGGCCACTGCATGCACTGCGCGACTCCGAAGTCGAGCACGTGCAGCTTATTGTGGTCTGGACATAAAAGATAATGCAGAGAAGATGAGGAGAGGAAGAGGGAGAGGAGCATAGAAGTTTTTAGAGACTATATTGATTTTTATTCATGTTTTTAAAGTGTTAGATTATGCATATATTACATGTAACACTATTCTATACTAGCTAACATCTAAAGGGGTTGATCGAGTCCTCTAATAGAATAAAATCGTATTATTATTTTTTCTATTTTATTCTAACACATGTAAAATATAATATGAAGATTAACTGTAGAGTTCATAATTAACCTTGAAATCTAGCGCCAATTTGACATTGAAACACCCAAAAACTTATGTTGGGAATTCTTTGTTTCCGAGCTACTAAAATTGAATTTACGTGAAATATGAATTCTCTTTCTACAGATTATCAAATTGACCATTGATTTTACTCAATTGCATTCTTTGTTTCCTAATCTGTTTGGGTAGTAACATAAGTTTTTAAAGTTATATATGGAATAATTTTTTTTTTTCTGCTTAGTTGTGTTTTTAGTTTTTTTTTGTTTGAAACATGACAATGAAGTATTTGTTATTTGATTGACTATCAATAAATTGTGGATAAAAATGAATAAAATATGGGTCCCCTGATCAGAGAAGATTACAAGTGATTTAACATGTGAACCCCCTTCTACCAATTGAAATTTAAGTAACACAATTTCAATGCAACCTAAAATATCAAAACCAGCTCATTTCCACCTATTTCACATACTTATATCCATTTATTCTTTGCAAACAATCAATGGCAACCGGCAAAAATAGCACTCATAAATCAAATATTAGTAGAAATAGCATCAATAAACAAATCTTCCATAATTTTCTCTCTCAACAAACAAATATCAACCATTAAAATTTAATCAAATAGTTGATAAAAATCTCAACAATTAATATTTAATTAAAGAAGAAGTAGTGATCTCAACAATATAAATAAACGAGGCGTCATATATATACGTCACCTCGCTTTAAAACAGAAAAACATTAGAGACGCCTTTTATATACGGCGCCTCCAGTGCAAAAAAACAAAAATGGTTAGCGTTGACCAGTGCTATTTTTGTAAATATTCTCCCATTCGATACTATTTTTGGTTTAAACGAGCTATTTATGCTAATTGTCCAACAATCAAACATGTTTTTGTGTTAACTCGCTCCTATTCCATCCTATCCCCCACCTATTTCACTGCTAGGAGCTAAAACACCTTACCCCCACCAGAGATCGCGTCGATAATCGCGCGGTTGGCGGCGCAGAACCCGAACCGATGCCAGGGGAGGAGGTCAACATATCCGGCGAGCTTGGTGATACTCATCGGCCGGGCCGGCGGGCCACTGAGTCCCGGGCTGCTGAACGTGGGCCACAGGGCGGCGGCCCGGGAGACGAGGGCGCGGAGGAACCAGGAGGCGAGCCTCTGGTTGGTGTCGCCGCCGCCTCCGGCGCCGGAGGAGGCGACGTTGTTGAGGACCCACATGACTTGCTGGGCCACGGTGGCGTCGGCGGCTTCCAAGGCGGCGGAGCAGTGGAGGAGGAGCTTCTCTATGCATGAGCCGTCGAGGGTGGTGCTGGCGTGACAGCCCCTGATTGGGAGGGGCTGTGGTGGGGTGTTGTTGTTTCTTAGGTTGGCCTTCATTGGTGGGTGGTGGGTTCAGTGTGAGAGAGGGTGATTAGGGTTTGTGGGGTTTTTTTTTTGTTTTACGTGCATGGTGGGGTTGGGGTTTATCTTGGATTTATGGTTCTGTGCATGGAATGAGGAGGGGAGAAGAGGATGGGGAGGAGATTTTGGGAGATCTGTTTTGGTTTGTGGGAGAGTTGTGGATGTAGTGTGTACACAGAGAGAGTGAGTCAGTGGTTATTCTGTTTATTAAGTGGAATAAGGCCAAGGGCACACTAATAAAAGAAATGACCTTTGGTTTTATTCAAACATTTGAGGATGCTTCGCGGAGAGGAAGAGAAACTTTCTTTATGATGATTCACTAATCACCAAAGAGCAAAGTTAAATCAGAGTATATATTTGGATAAATAAAATGATATATATAATAAACCAGTTTATGTCAATTTTTAAAAACATATGTATTTCAATAGACAAGTGCATATTTTTTAAAATTTTTTTTTTATGAGAGTTGCATATGGAACGGCATACTCTTACTTTATTTTTTTAATATACACTTTTCCATTGAAATACATACTGTCATAAAAAATAAAGTAATATATAAAAGTATACTAGTTTTTTTTTTTCTTTAAAAAATATTTTTTCTTAAATTTTCATACATCGCGGTAATGAAGTATATACACAACAATGACGCCATGCACGCTATTATAGTGTATAGGACGATTAATGGATCACTTTTAGACTGCAGACAGGGTTGCAAACAAATTTGAATGTATGAACACTCTATAGAATAAATATTACAATATCTTGAAGAGTTCTCATGCGTTGTTATATTTTTTTAAAGGTTTATAATATATGCAACAAAACATGTATATATATACACACTTTTATAAATGAGTAAGGTGTATAATTTCTAAGGACTCATTTATGCAAATATTGAATAAAAAAATAATTCATTTAATAATGTATATATTATATTAAACAGACGTGGGTTATAAGTGGGATTGTAAATAAAACTGTGGGTGAGGATTGTATAAGTGTGAATATGGTGTGCTACTGTGAAAGTTATGGTGTTTCACTTTTATTTGATGACACCAAGGAAAAATAAAAGTTGATTAACAAAATAATGTATAATAAAAAATATAATTGACACATCAATGATTAATATAATGAAATTTAGTTATTCATATCAACATTAACATCTATCTTCACAATCTATCTATCAAAACTAAAAGACCAAAATGCAGAATGACAATTATCTTGATTAATTAATGGTTATCTATATAAAAAAAATGGTTATTATTCATTACATAGTGTTTATAAATTTATCAGATCTTTATAAATTTATCAGATCTTTTTGTTACATTGCAAAGGGAATAAAGTTGACAAGTATGTATATATTCCATCATGCATGGATATATTCCATTACGGAACTTTATTATATGTCAAAACTTAACTGCATGCATAGCCATTGACTAATATCTTGTCTCAAAATGCTAATTGGAAAATGATACTTCAAGCCTTTGTGGAGTCTCATTTACAATTCACAAATGTTTTTTTTTTTTAAATCATACAGTTTCTCATCAAAATACATGCAATTATATGAACTGAAACATATACTAAGATACATTAGTTTATTTTTTTTTAATTGAAAAAATGATAATTTTTTTGTGCCATAGACTATAACATTACTCATACGTTATAATAATATAGTATATACTACGTTATCATAATATATGATGTTACAAAACAAGCTACAAAATAGATTAAGTATATCATCGCCTTATATAATTTAGTACTTCACATTTAAACCATGGATTTTCATGACATTACTGATATATTTTGGCTCAATTTGCATATGGTGTTGGGAGCCTGTATAATTGAGTACGTACTTTCCATGATGGATTAGAAAGCGAAGAGTAAGTTAAATGAGCAGCCCTCGCCGGCCATGCTTTTGTCCTATGCACTCTCTTGGACAGCAATAATTAAATCAATCTCTCTCTCTCTCTCAATTTATTCTACAATGATCTTGTTATTCAGAAAAAACATTGATATATATGAGATGTGATCTTAACTTTCTATCAGATGTTGTGAGAATGTGATAGTTTTTACTCGATCAGATTTTTGTTAAATATTGATGGAAATTTAATGAAATCCAGTTGTATATATTAATTTGTTCCTATTTTCAACTCTACTTTTACCTCATACATATGGGTGTGTGTATATATTCACATGGAGTTCATTAATTAAATCATATGCATTCACATAAAAGTAAATGCTGGAGATTGATAAATAGAGTTAATTAAAGATAAGGTTGAATGTATATTTATTTGAAAATTAAAACAAACTATGATTATGGTATAAAGTTATAAACTCGGCTAGAGAACGTACTGATCACAAAGTTAGTTGAAGCATATACTTCCATGACATAGGACAAACATGTCCCTTTCTACTCAGTCATTTTGGTGGTTTCATGAAAAACAACAATACATAATATCTTTGCAAATTATCCAAGGAGAAGTCTATTTGGAGAAGAGGGTAATTACCAAATTGATATCATTTGTACTATTACGTTGTACTCATTTGAATAACTCACTTGCTTCTTTTTCTTTATAAAATTTGAGTCCGTTGGATATAGGCCTGTCAACGAGTCGGGTCCAGACCCGGACCCGACCCGACCCGGACCCGATTACACGTGTAATATACCCGACCCGATTTGGACCCAATCCGATTTGGACCCGACCCGGTGGACCCGAACATACAAACGGGTCGGGTCCGGGTCCACCCCGCTCCGACCCGTTGGACCCGAGACCCGATTGATTTATTAATATATTTTTAATTTTTTTTTAAATTGTATACTTAATGAGATGAGAATATACACATTTATAAAAACAACCTCACAATTTTTAATTAATCTTCCATGGACCCCCTTCTGGTTTTCATCACCAACCAATTTAACCCGGCCCACCAACCAATTTAACCCGGCCCACCAACAAAGTATCCTTAAATTCAAAATCAAAATGTGCCCTAAAATAAAAAAACCCTAAAATCCTAAACTCTGCCGCCTCTGTCTCTCAACTCTCTCTCTGCGGGACTGCCTCTGCCGGCTCTGTCTCTCAAGTTTCCGCGCGTCGTCGGCCATCCGCGACAGCCTCTGTCGGCCATCCACGACAGCCTCCGTCGGCCTCTGTCTCTCAACTCTCAAGTCTCTGCGGGACTGCCTCTGCCGGCTCTGTCTCTCAAGTTTCCGCGCGTCGTCGGCCATCCGCGACAGCCTCTGTCGGCCATCCACGACAGCCTCCGTCGGCCTCTGTCTCTCAACTCTCAAGTCTCTGCGGGACTGCCTCTGCCGGCTCTGTCTCTCAAGTCTCCGCGCGCCGTCGGCCATCCGCGACAGCCTCCGTCGGCCATCCACGACAGCCTCCGTCGGCCATCCACGATAGCCTCCGTCGGCCACTCCGCGCGCCGTCTGCATCTTCTTCTCCGCCTCCACTCAGAACCATGTCTCAACCAATTTCAAATGAGGGTAATATTTTATTTCTTTATTTGTTTAATCAAATGAGGGAAATGTTCAATTATTTGGTTGATATTATTTGGTTTGGATTATTATTATTTTTTTCATGGGTTGATATTATGTGTTTATGTAAATGGTTGATATTTGGATGATTATTTTCATTTTTTATGAGTTGATATTATGTGTTTATATAAATGGTTCATTATCTCTCTCTATTTTTTTTTCTTTTTTTTTAAGGTCATCCCGGGTCGGGTCCGACCCGGGTCCGACCCGGACCCGACGGGTCCGGGTCCGGGTCCGGGTCCACCTTTTCAAGGACCCGCCGGGTCCTGGGTTGGACCCGGACCCGTCGGGTCCAACCTCGGGTCGGGTCCGGGTCCACCCTGACCCGGCCCGGACTCGACCCGTTGACAGGCCTAGTTGGATATGAGTTTAAGTAAATTCTGCGTTTGAAAAGTTAAAAATTCTCAAATCAGATCCAAACACGTTTTCAACATTTAGCTTTTCAAACCACAATCTTCCCTTTAGGTCAAAAAATCTTACAGTTGAAAATCTAATAAAATATAGCTTTTCAAAAACTGAGTTTAAAAACATAAAATTTTTAAGAATCTCATTGTTTTTTAACCTCACATCCAAACTCGCCATTTGTGTAAATAATTCTTAATTAATTAAGATAAATGAATTATTATGTATCCGAGTCGATTGGGCTTTAAAATCTAAGGAAAAAATCCATATAAACCCCTATAAACTGATCGAAATCCATATAAACCCCTATAAATTGATTGAAATCCATATAACCCCCTGACTTTTTCTAAAGACCAATTAATCCTTTAGAAAACACTTATGTAAATCTAAATAACCCCTTGCAAATACTTATGTAAATTCAAATAGCCCCCTGAGTTAAATTTTCGTTAACAATGATGAATATTTTGTTAATATCTTGTTTGGTTAACTCTGACTGAAAACCTAAAATACTAAAAACCCTTATAATGTGTTAAAAATGTAGAAAATCATTTGTAAGTAATGATTTTACTCATCTGAATAGGGTTTTATAATATATTTTAACTAAATGGTATATTCGTATAATATTATTTATTTGTCAACAAAAATTAACTCGGGGGTTATTTAGATTTATATATGTGTTTTTAGGGTGATATATGAATTTCAAGAAAAGTCAAGGGATTATATGGATTTTAAACAATTTAGGGGGGTTATTTGGATTTTTTTCATCTTTCAATCATATGATGAATTAATCTTGATGAAATTGGTGTAGTAGAGGTTGGAAAATCAAATGCATGAATTTAGCTTTTAATTTAGCATGGCCTGTTTAATTTAGGATGAAATTCAAAATTAAAAGCATAAAAATAAATTTAGTGGACTATTTAATGAGGTAGCATTTGTAAGTTGTAACTGATATATACTAGAATCTAAACTTTCTATGGTAATTAATCTGTCTATAAAATTATGGAACTCTTGATAGTTTTTCGAAAACGTTAAAAGTATTTGTACCTGTAATCCAAAAGATAATATATTTTTAAAGAAAAATTTCATAATATACTATCCTAATCCTATTCGATCCATACATATTTAATTAATTAATTAAAAAATATTTTTTTATTTCTAAATAGGATTCCGAAAGTGACATACAAATGCTACTACAATTTAAAATAGAAGCTAGACATCTCTAAATGTCATGACAAGCTATAAGCTATACTTAACTTGGTGTTGGAATATTTTAATATTAATTAATAGATCTTAATATTATTTAAATTGGGTTTATTCACTTGTTTAATGGGTGATACATGCATGTGTGGCACTAACTATGAATCTATGATCCATGCAAAATGCATGTAATTTAAGGACAACCGTTAGGAGAAAATATTAAATATATATATTCTTTTGTCAAAATGATGACATATCATTCACCATTTGAATCAAATCCTTAAGAGATGGAGTCACATATAAAACAACAGAATAATAATGTTCCCTTACCAGTCACTGTCAAAGATAGCTAAACAAATTCCTAACTACCAAAATAATTGAAACGTTAACGTTCAAACATATTAATCTTTGGACTGTGACAAATCTGGCATTATTAATTAGGAACTACTGCTCTCATAGTAATCTCAACCCCCAACTTTAATTAATTTATTAGGTTTTGTTATAAATCCAGTTTCTAAAAGAGATAAAAACAAGTGATTACACTTCCTAATAACGCCTATCAACTCTCAATTGTATTATGTCTTGGTAGATCCCTCCTCTACCAAACCTTTATACTTTAGGCTTGTCGCTTGAATTTGAATTAAATTTAAAGCGTATGCCTATCATTTTTTCAAAAAAAAAAAAAAAAACTCAAATCAAGAGTGTTGACATGTGATCATTCATTTAAGTATATAATTTTTTTGAAGACATGCATTTTATAATTAATGAAATATTAATTTACATTTAACAAATTTAAAACATGTTGAAGACTACAAAAACAATCATACGAAATATATATTTTCAATGCATAATTTTTTTTGGGTTTTCCTAACACAGTATAGACTAGGCTAAATATATTAGAATAGAGAAAACATATATGAGGTATTGAGGTTAGGATTGTAGGAATGGTTGTTGGCACGAAAGCTAACATTTTTCTTTGTTTTTTTTTGAGAAGGTAGTCCATTTATAACTGAAAAAGAGTTACAAATGTCCAAACTGGATTGTGTAACAAAGATGAGCAGTCACAAGAGATTTGCAACTCTATCCTTCAATATAAAATAAAAAAGGGGAACATCAATAAATGGGCCTCGAGGATCATCAATAAAGCCTATTTCAAGGATATTTGATGAGCATTGGGCCCACACTGCGGGCTTAGAGCATCTCCAGTGAGTTAACTAACAAGTCAATGTCACACTTTTACATAACATGTAAAAATGTTATTCCAATAGAGCTGTTAAAAAAGAGCTAAATGTTCAGATATTATCTTTCAAGTTAACTCTGACCAGTGTTTTAACCCGCCAACATTATCAGATATTATCTTTCAAGCTAACTTTGACCAGTGTTTTAGCCCGCCAACATTATCATATATTATCTTTCAAGCTAACTCTGACCAGTGTTTTAGCCCGCCAACATTTGAAAAGTTAAAAAAATGACCTTTTGGAGCTCTAAAAGGTGTTTGAGTGAGAGTAGAGGTGTGGGTCCCCTATTATTTTGGCTAGTTTTAGCTAGTTTATTGGAGTAACAACAGACAACTAAATGGTGGTGTAGTAAATAAAGGTATAGTTGAGATATAAAAGTACTCACATGACACTTTAACCTCTTAATTAACTAGCATATCATTGAAAATGCTTTTATAGGTTTAAGTGCTTTTATACAATTTTTTTTCTCAACTTCAATTTTAGTCACATATGTATTAATAGAAAATCATCGAATTACATATTTACATTAACAAAGTATATGCTTCAAAATATATTTTTTGTATTTTTTTTATAAATGCATGTTTAATTTTTTTATAAAAACATATAAACATCCATAGGCTAAAATTGAGTTGGAAATGCGCCATACATTACATTATCCTTGTCATCTATGTTTACAGGGTGCTGACATCATTAACGGGCCATATCTTGGGCTCAGGAAACCCATTAACTGGGCTGTTTCTTATATGGGTTCATTCATGCTGGGAAAATACTAGTTTGACATTTTTCTTATCAATGCAAATTAAGAAGTAAGCCCTTGGGTGACAGAATAGGTGGAGAATAACAATCTATTTGTTTGTAAAAAAAAAGAGAGTATAGATATGTGAAAATATATGAAATAAACTCATATTGGTATTTCATATCATCTTTGAAATTGTATGATTCCACTTAACATATTCTACTAGTATATTGGGGTAGGGTTTACATGTCAAATAAATGTTTTTCACCTTTTCTAATTCTTTACTCACATTTTATTCATTTTTTTTATTTACAACTTCTCTATGGTCAACTGGATAACAAAAATTTCATTATTCTGTTTTCTAATGAAAATAACTAAAAACACAATAAAAATAAAATGACTTATTTTTATCAATAGTACAAAAATTATCTGTCCCAAAATAGTTTATGTCATGATCTAGCTAAATGAATGTAAATGTATCCCTTACCCAATAAATAATAATTTGATAATTACCTACATAATTTTTTTTTTGTTTTGGAGAGCCCTCGTTGTGTGATGCTCAAGAAGACCACCTAGCCCATCTAATGTTGTTAGGTGACAACTACTCATATTATATGACTCAAAATACATGAGTCACTATCATATGACATGGATAATTATGGTGCAGATATCTTGTGTGTTATGTGAGGGCAATTCCTCAATCCCTCCACCCTCATAAATTAAACTAAGCCACATGATCAGCTTGAGTTCTAATTATTTGTGTCCATTTGTTTTGTGTTTTTTTTTTCTTCAGCTCCCTTGACTCAAACATGAAAGGGGAGTCATGGAAAGATGCATGATATTCTAGTTCACAAGTGGCACTCTTCTGCTGATTTATATGGAGAAAACCATAAAATTTTGCTTGAGTACACAACTGAATCTTGGAGTGTACGCAACAATTTATTCCATGACAATTGACATACAGGCTCGTTGTCAGGATAATTTTCAAGGAGCCTCTTCAACCACTTGGATTGATAGCAAGCTAAGGTTGTATTTTATCAAGGTTGGGAACTGATGCATGGACACATCATGTGTTAGATACGTGGACACATCATCTGTTAGATACATGAAAGATTTAAATAATTTTTGTGTTGTCATAAACTAGTTTTATATAAAATCTTAAATTAAAATTTTCAATTCATATATTTATGAATTGAATTAAACTATCCATAAATTAAACTAAATAATGTGAATGCAATTACTTGTTTTTATATTAATTTGAACCTTCATAGCTTCTTTGCATTGAACTTAAAATCTCTACGATTGAATTGAACTACCTTGTTATGAATTAAAATTAACGATCCATAAATGAAACTAAATAATAACGTGAATGAAATTATATTTGTTTTTATATTAATTCAAACATTCACAACTTTTTTGTGATAAACAGAATAATATATTAATTGAATTGAATCATTCATGAGTTATCATTTTTTCAAGAAATGCCTCGCACCTAACTAGCAAGGAGGTGTAAGGAGTCTGTAGATCCCAAAAATACATGAAACTTATATATAATATACATGAATCATATACGAATCTTTATTATCAGTGGTTTTTGCAGATGCATGATATTGATAACATTGACGACCCATAGAATTTGATGGGTAGATGTGAACATCTATTGAATATTATATTACTGGGGTGGGGACATATTCATGTGCCTTTGAAAGCCTCCATATATGTACGTATAGAATTGATTATGTTTAATATTTCGTTAGGGTTAACCTGGATGAAAAACATAGTACGTCAAAAATCTTCTGCAATGTTTTACCTCTACAAAAAACCCTATGTAAATGACGATTTTACCTCTCTGTAAAACCCTATGCATTTTGAACACATTGTACGAGATTTTTGATATACTATATGTTATATGTTTTCAGGAAGGATTAATCACACAGAATATTTGCATAATATTCATAATCTATTAACGAAAAATTAACTCAATTTAGGAGGTTATTTGAATTTACATAGATGTTTTCAGGGGCTATATGGATTTCAGGAAACATCATGGGGTTATGTGGATTTTTTCCTAATTAATAAAAAATCATCTCATCGGCCGACTTACGCTGGCAAGAGAAATAAGTCATTACTGTAACGTCAACCATCTTATAATTGTTTACTAGATGACCTGGCTTTTGCATTTCATGAGCACTCACAAAGTATTTTATTACTACTTTGTTACACCCCCCCCCCCCCCCCTCATATTTGTTGTTAGTGAGTCTAACAGCACCAAACGCTCTCTATCTCTGCTTTGTTGCACTTGATCTCAGCTACCTTAGTGAGTTGCCATTAAATAATTGGTAATTTGTTCATACACAAATTAACTAAAAGTGTTAGTTGCATATGACGTACAATGTAATCTTTATTTACAATCATAATTATTAATTATAAATATGCTTTATTAGATGAAACAAGTTAATTTTTTTTTCCACGTAGAATGAGTATATATGTATAGTCTTTTTTTTAATCTTAATTTCAGTTCACAAGTGTTTAGATTTTTTTATTACATAAAAATAGTAAACACCATCTAAAGAATTATGTGTTTTTAAGAAAAATGAAATGTATAATCAAATTAATTGTAAATGTTAAAAATTTCTAATGAAAAATATCTCTTTAATGTGAGCGTATATTGATAATTATGTATATAAGACTAAAATTTGAGCTGAAAAAATGATTATGTGTGTAATAATGCTCTTGAAACATTTATCCTTAAATAATCCAAAACACGTAAAAACATTATCCAGAAATAATCCAAATCAAAGAAATCGTTCATCTTAGATGTCTCTTGGTCAATCTTGGAGTTGATATTGTTGGTCCTACTCCATTTTCTTGCAATAACCATAGTGCTATTCAGATTGTAAGTAATCCGATTTTTCATGAGATGATCAAATATATTGAGATTGATTGTCATTTCGTCTGTGAGCACTTTCTTGCTCAGACACTAACGCTTTTGCGACTTTCCTCTACTGAGCAGCTCGTTGACATGTTTATGAAGTCTCATCACATTCCTCGTTCTTAGTAACTCATTCACAAACTCACATTATTTGATTCACCTTAAGTTTGAGCAGGAATATCACATTATATATATATATATATATATATATATATATATATATATATATATATATATATATATATATATATATATATATATATGGTCGCGTTTATATACGTTTACGTGCGGTATGCGGTCGGTGCGGTTTACGACGTGGGCCGTCCGATCGCGGGTCCATCGCATCCAACGGTCGACGTGAATCGCACCCGACCGTCCGATGCGATGGACCCGTGATCGACGGCCCGTGATCGCGCACCGCACCGACCGTAAACCGCACCTAATCGGCTCCCATATATATATATATATATATATATATATATATATATATATATATATATATATATATATATATAGTCGAGTGATTCAGTGCGGGAATGCGGGAAACGACGTCGATCGTTCGATCGCGGGTCCATCGCATCCAACGGTCGAGATGAATCGCCCCCGACCGTCCGATGCGATGGACCCGTGATCGCTTCCCGCACGACCGCATTCCCGCACCGAATCACTTCCCCATATATACCCATATATATATATATATATATATACTCGTGATTACTTGCGGTAGTGCGGTCGGTGCGGATTCGACGTGCGTCGTCCGATCGCGGGTCCATCGCATCGGACGATCGGGTGCGATTCACGTCGATATATATATATATATATTATTATGTTACATGTATAACATTGTCTTCTACTATAATTTACAAAGTGTTAGGCTACAATTAAATGTGAGATTGAAACGCTAAGATTATTAGAATCTTGTGTTTCAGACTCAGCTTTTGAAAAACGTTGTTTTATTAGATTTTCAATCGCAAAATTTTTAGCCTAAAAAAAGAAGAAGGTGGTTTAAAAAGCTAAATGCTGAAAATGTGTTTGGATTTGAGTTTGAAAATTTTTAACTTTTCAAAAGCAGAATATATCTAAATTCATATCCAAACGGACCTAAGTCCTAAGTCTCTATGAGGATCATATTATTATCTAATGTGTCCACTTGCGCTCAATTAAGTTTTATTTTTTTTAATCTCAACTAGATGGATACACATCAATATCATGGTATTAAATTAAATTACTTCCATACATATCGCTCAACTGAAAATTATATTCCAATTAGAAAAAGAAGGGCATTTCAGTAAAACACCACATAGATTCCCCTCTATAAAGAACAAAAAAAAAAAAAAAAAGGTTCTCGCTGTGACCCAAAAAGAGGGGGCCCTTTCGATGAAGTTCTTCGTCTGCGGCCGCCGGAGAGCGGCGGTGGAGGACGAGGACGAGGCGGAGGTCCGGCCGCGCGCCGCCGCCTCCTCCGCCGATAGGCGGTCGCGCTCGGCCCACTGGAGGCCGTCTCTGGGCGCGATTTCCGAGGACGGCGCGACCCGCTCCGCCTCGGAAACCGCGAAAGCGGCGGAGGCCGGGAGGGGGTCGCGCGCGCCGAAGACCGCGGCGGTGAAGGGCGAACGGACGGGAAGGGTTCGGTCCCGTGAGAACGGGAGAGACGTGAGGTAAATGACGATTGTGTCCTCGTTTTTATCCGTTGAAGTCGGCGTCCTTTGGAGGGTAGTATCGTCCTTTTATTATGGTTTGTGATTTTTTTAAATATTTTTTTATATACAGATATATTGCGGTGGCGCTTCCGGCACTTGCTCCGACTGGGTTCTTGTTCTAATCGAATTGGTGCCACGTGTGATGCACGTGCAATTTTTAGTTTATTTTTATTTGATGTATATATAAAGCAAACATGTAATTGGGGTTGATCATGGAGCATTTGGTTCGGTGAATTGTTGATTTTAAATGTTGATTTATAAATGCAAATAATACAGGTGGTGATATTTTAAGTAAAAAATTATTTAGTTGGATAAGAAAAATAAATTTTTATTTATGGTTCTTATAAAAAAGTATTTATGATCATTTTATGAAATATTTTTTTTAAATGATATTTGATTCACCATTTTTTATAAAATGAAAAGATTACAGACAAAATAGTCTTTCAACAATGAATAAGTAAAATAATTTTTAAATAAGCGAAGTACTTAAAACAAACAACTAAATAAGAAATAAGTGTTTATTTTAAGTGATAAATCAAATAAGTATTTATTTTATGTCGAACCAAATGCTTGTGAACATATCTTTTGATTCCTTGTGACTCCGAAAAATAGGGCTGCAACTCGGGCGGATTAGTTTCGGGTTGATCCCAACCCGAACTCAACCCGAATTCTAAACTACTCAACTCTAACCCGATCCAACCCGATTTTCAACCCGAATTGGATCAACCTGAACCCAACCTGAAATTAAATAAACCAACCCGACCCAACCCGACCTAACCCGAATTGGACTAACCCAACCCCAACCCGATTTTCAACCCGAATTGAACCAACTCGACTCAACCTGAATTTTCTAACATAATGTGTAAATTAAATAAATCAACCCGATCCAACCCGTAAGATTAGTTAGGTTTACCTAAAATTTGGACTACCCATATTAGAAACTACAGAATGAACGGCCATAATATTTTTTTAACCATTAGTTTTCGGGTTGGGTCGGGTTGGGAGTGAGGCCAACCCGAACTCAACCCGAATTGACCAACCCGAACCCGAATCCGATTTGGTCAACTCAACCCATGTAAAAATCGGGTTCAACCACTTGGGTTCGGGTTCAACCCGACCCAAGTTGCAGCCCTACCAAAAAACATATTTTTTTGAGAATTTTTATTCTTAAGTCCATGTAAAGTATGATATTTAGTGATTAAGTCCCTCCTTTCTTCATATTTTTTTAGGCCTCCAACTTCTAATACCTATTTCTTTATAAGTTCATCCTCAAACGGTCGTCTGAACACCGATAGTTGGTCAAATTTTATTATTATTATTATTAAGCCTTTAAAAGCTATGTTATTTCGTGATTAGTCCATCAATTCTTCATATTTCAAATGTCTTTTTTGTTATTAGTCCCTCAACAAAATATATATATGATTTTTTAAGTATTTTGATATTTAGAACATGTATATAAAATTTTGAATGAAAAATCTAAAACAAAATTGCATTTACATAGTCAAGTGTTGAATGATAATTTCAGTGTTATTCAACACTGCATATACCCACCTTGTAGCATTTTCTATCGAATTTAAATTGATTACATAAATAAAAAAAGAAAGATTATCTAAGCAAATTTTCAAGATATTTTTATTTTGAATTTTGATTTAAATTATATTCCCATATAGATATTTTGTCAAGAGATTAATAATGAAAAAAATATTTAAAGTTAGAGGCTTAAAATGAAATATGAAAAATTGATGGGCTAATTATAAAATAACATAGTTTACATGGATTTAAAAATAAAACTTGCTTGACCAACTAACTGTGTTCAACCGATCATTTGACAAAAGGACTTATAACCAAATTAACATCAGAAGTTAGGGATTTAAAAAAAAGTATGAAGAAAGAAAGAACTGATCACTAAATATCATAGTTTACATATATTTAAAAATAAAAATTCTTTTTATTTATTTATAATGAAATGGTATATATGTGTCGTAATTTCATAAATTAAACAAATATGCCCAAAACAAAGAAACAAAACAGACTTGATGGAGGAGGGGTCTACCACTCTTCCAGTCAAAAATAAATTACAAGCTTACCCCAACATACATCTTTTTGTTTGTCCATCGTAAACATAACTCTAGAGAACATATTAATCTGATTTGTATTTAAACTAATATAAAATTATTAATCATATGAACACATATATAAAATTAGTTTATATGATTAATAATTTTATAAGCCCTTTGAGTAAGGTTTTATAATTTATTTAAAGAAGTAAAATCGTCATATACAAATGATTTTTCGTATTTTTAACACATTGTAAATGGGTTTTGGTGTACTGTATTTTCAATGAGGGTTAACCAAACGAAATATTCGTAGAATATTCTTCATCTGTCAATGAAAATTTAGCCCTTGAGAGTTATTTGGATTTATATATGTGTTTTCAGAGGGTTATATACTTACATGAACTTTAGAAAAAGTCATGTGGTTATATGGATTTCAGACAGTTTTACAAGTGGTTATTTGGATTTTTTTCCTTTTTTTTTATGTATAAGGTATGAATAAGTTTTTTCAGTTTCTTCTGAAATTATAACTTATTTTCGTTTATGCAAGTATAACTATCAATATTCATTCTTGTTTAAGCAAATGAGTTATGTTTCACAAAGATAACATAAGTATGGATGCATAGATTGGATGAGGTGGATTATTTAATATTGACTGGGAATCTAAAGGAATCTACTTGTGGAAGATGCATATATAATGACATAAAGATGGATAATTACATGTAGAAAGGGACATGCATGAAACTTAACAGACACCAAAACAATTAAATGTCAATATACCTCCCTATAGGGTGTGTTTAAGATATCAAAAAGGAAAGAGGGTGAATGAATCAAGATGAAGTAATGAATGAATTTCTGACAAATTTTTAGGTGTTTGTGATGGAATATTATAAGAATATTCAATGACTATGCAATTGTATAGACATTATAGTCCCCTTAAATAATCATAAAAATAAATTAATTTTTATAAAGACCAAATTATCTTTGTCATGACCAAATTTTTATGTTTGGAAAGTGTAAAAATAATTGAGGATAATTTAGTCATTTAATGGTATATGTTAGGGTCGACTAACGTAGATTGGGTTATAGTTAATCTATGTTGACACTAGGGATTTATGGGTTGATAATTGATATTTGTGGGTTTTTGTGAATTTTTTAGTACCTGTACGTTTGCACTAACTTTTATAATGACTTATATGTGATTATCCATATTTGCGAGGACGTGAATGTCTTTGACCCTTAACATAAACATGCATCTAATACTAGGGATCAGGTTGGTTCAACAGACATTGGACAATTTGATTGTCCAACACGTTTCTCACCGTTAGATTTTCTCATTTTGTTGTGATTAATTTACTTTGTAAGATTTCAAAACTAAACTTAATACAATTAAATTCTAAACCTTATTTTTAATTAATTTGTGTATCTCAAAATAAGAAAATCGGATGGTTAGGAACGCGTTAGACAATAAAATTGGACCTAACCCGATCTTCCAATACTACATACTATAATGTAAAAAAGGATATACACAGAATTACGGAAACAACAAACCAACTAAACCGTATATAAAACCGTATATATACGAGAAAAAATAACATGTTCCTCATCAAACCTAGGCCTGTCAACGGGTCGGGTTCAGACCCGAACCCAACCCGACCTGGACCCGATTACACGTGTAATATACCCGATCCGATTTGGACCCGACCTGGTGGACCTGAACATGTAAACAGGTCGGGTCCGGGTCCACCCCGCCCCGACCCGTTAGACCCGAGATCCGATTGATTTATTAATATATGCTCATATTAGTATTAGTTGATCCATAATTTTATTTTTATTTATCAATTTATTAGTATAAATCTTAACTCACTTTTGTTTTCACCGGTCCATAACTCTATAACAAGCCCACAATCACAAGTAATCCAAAAAAAAAAAAAAAAATTAAAGCCATGAGACACAACCCGGCCCACCAACAAAACAGCCCTAAAGTCAAAAAATCTAATGTGCCCTAAAATAAAAAAAAAACCCTAAAATCATAAGGGCACTCTATCCCCACACACCGTTTCCCTATTATCACCAACCAAAACAACAAAAAAATTATTTAAATTAAATTTGAACATCACTATTCTCACCAAGTCATTCCGTGGGACGGGGTGATCTGTAATCTTCCTTTAGCCGAATTCGAGCCGAGCTTTGTCAACCTGCTCAGGCTCGACAACGCTTTGTCAACTCGTTTACAACATTTGCAGTTGGTTTGCTCGGCTGGGAGGGGTACTCGGCTCGGCTCAGGAATGTCGAGCTGAATCATTTCGTGTTCAAATGAAGCTCGGCTCGTTAGACACATTCGTGAATTTAAGCATTCAACGGTTAAGGCTCAAAATGTCAACACATTCGGCTCGTTACATGTAATACTCAATAAGTCAAGCCAAAGCTCGAATAAAAACAAGGCTCGGCTAAAAGTAATAGTTAATTATTTTCGGGCTCATTGCATTTGCGTACAAAGCTATTGAAGAAAAAAAACCTTGTTTAATTCATCTTCATGCTCTAATCTAAAACTAAAATCTCACATTAAATAAACATTTTTTAAAAATTTTATCTCAAATCCTCACATTTTTTAAGCCATTCGACAATGTTAGGTCGACATGTCATAAAGGAAGGTTAACATAAATTCGTCGAATGCTCGTAAAGGAAAATTGACAGGATTCTGTCGAATGCTCGTAAAGGAAAGTTGACAGGATTCTGTCGAATGCTCGTAAAGGAAGGTTTTGTAAAGAAATGTTGACAGATAGACCGTCGAATGGTTGGTGAGAATAATGATTTTAATTTAAATTTAAATATATATATTTTTATGTTTTGGTTGGTTAAGTGAATGGTTGGTGGGTGTAACGTGCCCAAATCATAAACTCTGCCGCTCGTCTCCAGTCTTCGTGGGACTGCCTCTGCCGCTGTCTCTCTCAAGCTCCGCGACAGTCTCTGTCGGCTCGGACAGCCTCCTCGGCCACTCCACGCGCCGTTTGTTTATCTCCTCCTCAACGGCCACCGAGCCTCCTCGGCCACTCCGCGTAAAAATTGCATCTTCAAGCTCGGCTCGCCTCCTTTACCTTCCCCTTCGCTGGGCCGAAAGTAACTGTCGAACAATTATATATATAAGCTTTGAAGGTACTTTGCTTTGCTTCCGAGTGGCCGAGTGGAAGAGATGAAAAGCACCCGAGTCCCCGTCTAGTTTTCCCTATAACACCTATCACACATTCATTCATTCATAGATGGAGAGCTTCAGTGCTTTAAAAGTTGGACGTCCACACACGTTCAGAGTGAATCGTGTTTACCACCAAAGCCATAGTTTTTTTCTTTTTTTTAGGTCATCCCCGGGTCGGGTCTGACCTGGACCCGACGGGTCCGGTCCATCTTTTCAAGGACTCATCGGTCCTGAGTGGACCCGGACCTATCGGGTCGGTTCACTCTGAGTCAGTCCGAATCTGATCGTTGAAGGCCTAATCGAACCCCTATCAAAAATAAATTTGAAACCCTAAATCAAAATCGAAAAACATATAAAGAGCTGGACATCGATTATTTTCAGGGAAGGAGTCCATCTGAAGGTGAGTTTTTCATTCTTCGCCCTTCTAGTTACTGTTTTTTCATTAGATCTGGTTGTTGATTATGTTGACCCATATTGGGTGGAATTTCGCCCAAAAAAATCGAATTTTGTTTGATAAATTAGGTTTAAATTTCATGTCCATGATGAATTTCTATGAGTGCTTACAGATTGGTTTCTGAGATTCAATAATCCCCCAATATAAAAGTTTTCAATCTTGGAATTGAATTTGTTTCAAATTTGTCCTAATCAGGTGGAAGCGATGGAATTAGCAGACAAAGCCGTCGGATTTTTACTATCGATGATAAGCCTATCGATCTTCACCTACTACACATTTTGGGTCATCATTTTGGTTAGTTAATTTTGGCTTCTCCAATTTTTTTAAATTTTTGGTGGGTTTTGTTTGAATCCATGTTTGGTTCTTTCAGCCATTTGTGGAGAGCGACCACTTCATTCACAGGTATTTCTTGCCACAAGAGTATGCTATACTGATACCCGTCTTCGCCGGGTTGGGGCTTCTCAGCTTCCTCTGCGTCTTCATTGGGTATGTTATGCTCAAATCCAAAAAGAAATCCAGTTGAAGCTGGTGCTCTAATTTGAATGATTGTCATGTCTCTTTTGTATGAAGTGGAAATCAATCTTAGTTGCACTTTTGTTTCATTTCTGACTCAATTGGATTATTTCACTGTAAAAAACTAACTAGTCTCTCATTGATGGATAGAGATTCGTGTTTTGAAAAACCATGGCCAATGGAAAAAAAAATGGCATGTTGTGGACCTTCTGTTTGGGTATGGAATTGTTTTCAGGGATGTGGATTGAGATTCACCAGCTTCTTGATCCATTTTTTTAGAATAAAAATCAGGGGGAGTCCTTATTTACAGTATCATTTATGTTCCTTGTTGTTTTGAAGTATATACTTCCTCTAGCAAGTAACTTTACAGAAAATGGAGGAATACTGTTACACTTGGTCATTCTTGTGATCACTTTCAGTCCCGACATGTTTTGAATTTTCTTAGAAGTTCTATACTTGTCTAGTGAAATGCATACTTTGACAAAAAAAATTGATGGATCTTATGTAGTGTGCTAGGATTACAACAAGGAATGATTGAGTGTGTGCGCGCCCAAAAATGAACTATATACTCCAATGAGTTAAATACACACATTTTTGGGGAAAAAAAACATAAATTCATATAATTAAAATATTTCATCAACAAAACAGGATTATAAATGAGATTGCATACAAGGAGGGCGTGTAAGAGCGCCCTTTCTTTTATGATCTTCCATTTCATAGATAGGTGGCTTCCATTGCCTAAGCACTCCATTTCCCTAAGATTTTTACAATGATAATTAGTCAGCTTCTGTCTTTCTTTCCATGTTAATGGTGTGTTCTTTCTTCTTCAACCATTGCTCTAATCCCTGCAAAGACTTCCATTCACAATAGATATGATAAAGCCTTTTTAATTTACAAGAAGAGTTTGTGTCCTTTCATCAATCCTCGGAATTTAGCATTAAGATTTTTGAAAAGTGCTGGTTCCCTTATACATTTATAACTGCTCATGTTTCTTTAGCCCCAGTTTGGAACCATCGTAATGTTGTTTTGAGTCATAGGTAATTACTATACCAAGATGGACAATAATCTATGCATAGTAAAAAAAAAAAAAAAATTGGTTGTCTTTTTTGTTGTTCTCATTTAAAATGTATGTCATTTTTTTGTTATTTATTTAACCTTGGATAAATTGAAGATAAGTAGTGAGTTAGCATTTCGAACTTTTTTAGTGTAAATTTTATACTTGTACGAGCTGTTTTTGTTTGAGAATGTGTGTAAGAAATGTGATAGATGCGACATGTATGAGGATGTATGTGAGATTATCACTAGATAAAAATGACATGTAAGAATAATTTAATCCATTGGAATACATTAAGCTGATTTGGGCTCATTTGGTATTATTGTTGGAGTTTATGCTAGTTTATACCAACATGACTATAATGTATAGAGGTTTTGTTTTGACAAAACAAACAGCTTGCCTATTAGACTCATTATATCTTAGGGTGTATTTGATTGTGCGATTACACAACTTTTGCGTTTGTAAGAAATTGTTTTTGCAATCGTGCAACCAAACAGTTTTACTGTAACAGCTTCTTGCAGACAGATTTAAGGTAAATAGTGCCCAAAATATGCGATTTTCAAAAAGCTGGGGAGGGTGAGCTTCCTGCAGAATCAGTTTTAAAACCCAGATTCCTGTGAAATTGGTTTTGCAATCATGCAACCAAACGCACATTTAGACTTAGGCCCTGTTTGGAAACAAGTTTGGGGTGTTTTGGGTTTTCAGGAAGCCGGGTTTTCCAAACCTGTTTCCAAACAAGAAAAATGCTACAACTTAATTAAAAGCTGTAGAGACATGTTTGTAAAAAAGATGACCAAAAGATAGTTTTTTCCATAATCTGTGAAGAGAGAGTTTGATGAAAACTTGTTTTAAACCCAGTTTTTAAGGAAAGCTGGGTTTTCCAAACCCGTTTCCAAACTAGGTCTTAGCACAAGGTAGCATCATATTTCTATCCAATCGAAACTCTCACAACTATTTGGATCACCTTGATGCCACCACCCCTCATTCTGTGCACTGTTATAGAGCTGGTAGTTCATCTTCTCTGATAGGTAGAGCTTGAGCAAACCCTCTATGACCTTGCACGACTAGAACACCACAGAACTTTATTACACCCTTGAGAATCACTGTCACGAGACATCTGTTTGTGCTTGTTTTTGGTTGGATGAATTGAGCAGCCTTCGTTTCACCAAACAAATGGGGTTGTGTGATTAATGGATCCATTCCATTCATAAGCAAAAGAAAAGAAAAGAAAAATTAGCAGAATTGATCCACTATCGAGAACCATAGCCACCCGCAATGCAAATATCCTCCTCAAATGCCCTGCTTACTCACACCTTACATTTAAAAAGTTTTGCGTTTGATCCCATCAGTACATATCGGTTTCTAATTTGATATGGTTTGAGAGTTAAAACACATTTCAGCCCGTGATTGGATATTGGAAGTATAAACCTCACCCTCCCTCCAACTTACTCTCCCCCCACTCCATCCCAAGCAACGTATCATACAATGGCCTATCCGCCATCTCCGGCAGATACAACGCCGCCGCCCCCACCATCACCGCGCAAGCCCCGAACACCGCGAACGGCAACCCCCTACCCAACACCACCACCAACGGCGCCGCCATCCCCCCGAGCTGCCCTGCCTGCATGACGCACCTGAGCGACACATTCCTCACCGCCGTCGGGAACAGCTCTGCCACATACACCATTAGCAGGTGATACGTTGTTGCCATTGCGAATATCCCCACCACCCCGCATGCCATCCGCGTCCCCACAATTGTCACAAGGCTCCCGACGGTGCACGCCACCCCGCCGAGCCACATTGTGCCGGCGGAGACGGGGCAGCGGCCGCAGCGGTCGAGGAGGAGAGCGGCGGCAGCGTAGCCAGGGAGTTTGGCAACGGCGTTGAGGGCGACGTTGAGGCGGAGGTGGGACTTGCCAAGGTTGACAACGTTGAGGGTGAGGCCGTAGTAGACGACGGAGGTGAGGAAGTTGATGAGGACGGCAAGGAGGAGGCGGGGGCGGGTGAAGGGGGAGCGGGCGACATCGAGGATGGAGGGGGAAGGGGTGGAGGAGGAGGGGGAGAGGGAGGGGATGTCGAGGATGAGAGAGGTTTTGTTGGGGATGGAGAAGCCGTTGCCCTTGGCGATTGCGCGCATGGTATGCATGGCTTTGTCCGTCCTGCCACGGACGAGATACCCTGAATGATCAATAGAAATCGATAGAAATCCCATTAATGCATTTTGAAGTATATATATCGTCTAATCCAAACACGGATAGATAGATCCCATATCCATCGGTGCATATTGATATGAAAATTTATTGGTAAAAAAAGCCTCTTATGTTACCATCGCGGGGATTCCCAAATGAAAGGGAGGAGGATAGCGAAGGCAAAGACAAGCGAAGGGAGCGACGTCACCATATAGAGGTTCCTCCAAGAGGGAAAGGCATAGGCGAGGCCTGAGAGGAAGACGCAGCCAACTGAGAAGAAATAGAAGGATGTCATCCCCACCGCGCCGCGCATGCTCGGGCCGACTAGCTCGGTGGCGAGGACGAAGGCGGTGAGGCCCACGCAACCCGTTGCAAGCCCCGTTAGGAATCGGAGGGTGGCGTATGCCCAATAGAAGGGGGAGAGGGAGGTTGAGAGGCTGAAGAAGCCGTTGGCGATGCAGGCGGCGGTGAGGGTGCCTTTCCGGCCAAGGGAGGAGTCCGATCGGTGTCTGAATATGCCTGCACCTGAAGCAAGCAGTTTTTTCATTGTTCAATAGACATAATTTTGGATAATGTCACGTACAATACCGGTTGTGATACACAAATATTATATTTTAGGGTGGGTGCATTTGAAAACATAATTTGAAAAATAACATTTAGTTTTTAACTATTTTATGCACGGTTTTTTAAAATGTAATGATGATAGTTGTTTTATAAAACACAGATTTCGAAACACAGTCTTTTAATAAAATCTAACAATGATAATGCATATAAGTTTCAGCTTCCACCATCTATGTTTCATTGAATTGGCAAGTGGTGCTTCACCAAATTTGCATGCCATCCTTTAAATAGGTCGGTTGATCTGCCAATCCATTGAATAAGATGGGCAGATTGAATAAATTTTTATACAGTACTATCATTTACGAAACATGCTTGATTAAGAGAGGATCAGATCCCCAACACATATCTGTCTATTGGCATGGGCAAATTTGGCATGGGCAAATTTAGAATAGTACTATCCGAGAGGACCACCTGTCTCTCTACTCTATGTACTGTGACTCAAATGTTTTGAGTCAGGACTAATACCATCAACATTTATCAGCATTCAAAAAGTGCTGACAAGTGGTGACATCACGTTTATTATTTGTCATTCTTTAATGGATTTAGGCTAAAATATTGCATCTCAAACATTCTTAGATATGACTATTTTAACTATAAAAAATTGTGTCCAGTAAGTGAGACATGAGAAGTTTTTTTTTGGTGTAAAAGTGAGACATGAGAAGTTGCCATGCTCCTATCACGTATACTAGACTAGAATGCACATAATATCTTATGATCTCCAATTTTTTTAAATTAAAGGATATGGTGAAGAATAAATAGTGTGTTAATATTTTATTGGAGAATAACAAGAGCTGACCAGATAAGTAAATTTTTTTAATAGAAAATTTAGACCTTCTATACCTGAGAAATGCGATTACAAGAGGTTCCAAATCAGATAAGTAATTAATCTAGGATGGGAAGGAAATAAAGTTTGTAAGGTCCTAAAGAAGGATTTCAGCAAGGGATAAGTGGTGAAATAAGATAAGGGATTACGAGAATAAGTGAGAGATGATAATTTATTCTGTTTGGTATAAAAAATAATAAAAAATTGCAGACAACTGTCTCAATTTTCAAAAGAAAATGAAAATTTTTTGTTCCACCTAAAAGCTGGAATAAAACTTATCTTCAGTTTTTTTCGCAATTTTGACAAATACAAATAAAAACAAAATTAATGCATTTTTTATACTCTAAAATTAGGAAAACTGAAGAATAAGGGGTGGATATGAAATTTATACTTTCTACGTGTCATTTTACAGACATGGATAATGTGAAATAATCCTATACTAGGGGGATCCTGAAATTGTTATACTGACATTGCTTCATCAGTTTATACCCTTTCAACAAACAAATTCCCCCCTATCCATGTTTATTTGGCCTTATACCTCCATCCAAACAAGAGCTAAATTATTTCATAAAGATCACTCTCACTACATATTCACAGAGAGAGAGAGAGAGAGAGAGAGAGAGAGATATGACCAATCATGGATCCAGCGAAGAAAGCCGACTGAGCCAGCCCGACCTTATACTTCTCCCCACAAACAAGCCCCCACTCCGCCACAGTCGACGACCCACCCACCCACTCCCACGTGCCCGGCTCCAGCCCGCACACGCCCTCCACCGACCCGGGAACACAACCCGGGCCGGCCCGGCATCGCCAGTCGGGCTCGCGGTCCGCGAAGACCATGACCATGGTGTGGAAGGCGTTGAGGATCCACGCCAGGTTCGTCAGCCCGAAATGCCTCAGCTGCCACGGCCCGAACTCCCCCACGTGCCTGCGAAGCATCTCGTCCACCACCATTGTCTGCTCTTCTTCTTCTTCATCGTGACCGTCCGATCCGTCGTCCGACGTGGCCGTCGCTTCTGTTTTCATGTCGGTGGGGGTGTGCAACGCGTAACGCGTGATGGTGTTTTGTGGTGTGTGTTTATATAGGGTGATTTTGTAAAACTAACCCCAATTTTTTTAAAATCTACAGAACTAGTCCCGCCTTGTTTTCTGAATATTTGTAAAAGAATTGGCTTTTGACTCATCCAGTACACTGACTGAATATACACATATCACAGCTTGTTTATATCTATCACAACGGTTTAGGGTTTGGTATCGAGTCTTGACATTAGCACAATGACAATGATTCAGGACTTATCTGTAAAAATGATGTTTTGATATTGAATCTTGACGCTAACTTACCCTCCTGATAGCAAAGGTTGAAAATTTTTCTGTAGGATCGGGATACAGACAGAGGTAGCTTTCCCAACTCAGCCAAAATGTCAACTATTGAAGATCCCTCTAAAACACACACACACATCTAACTCATTTAGTCACAAACTCAATCTAACCATGTTGGGATTGAAATGTTGAGATTCTTAAAATCTAAAGTTTTAAATTCAGTTTTTAAAAAACATTGTTTGTTAGATTTTTTAGCTTAAAAAAATAAAATGGTAGTTTAAAAAAATTAAATTTAAAAAATGTGTTTGAATCTGTATTTGAAAATATTTAGCTTTATAAAAATTTACCCAAACGCATATACAAACGAGGCCTAAAGTCATAGACTCAATCTAATCACAAAAGATGTGATATATATCATGCATCATTTTATAAAGGAGGTATGGTGTATATGTACCATGTCTCCTTATTAAAAAACAAAAAAACCTAGTCAGCTTTCATTTGACAGCGCTGATAAGAGCAAATGTCATTTTTTTTAAAAAAAATATTTAGAAGGTAGAGCTAATTTTACAAATATTCAACAAAATTGGGGTTGGTTAGTTTTGCAAACGGCCCTATTATATATATATATGGATTTGGGAAACGCAGCTCACCTAGATTTAACTAATATACATAATATATATACTAGCACGCGCTAATGCGCGTGTTAATTATTAATCATAGATACATAATGAATAACGACATAAAATGTATATTGTTTAAAAAAATTATTTTAAAATAATCTCATAATTTTTACCATTTGTAATGAAAAATAAATAGTAGTGATTATATCTTAATTGAATTTACTATGGCTACATAAATGGAAGAGATGATAAATTTGAGAGTCCTCACAAAATAAATACAAATTAACTTTCAATAGAATGACAATTGAAAATGTTTACAAATTACCTTTTAATAGAAAATAAATTGAAGAGGTTTATAAAGCATTCACGAAATCATTTTATATGAGTTGTATATGCATGAAAAATAAGATTTATGCACATGAAATATGAATAATAAAATCTCTATATATAAGCAATACATACACGATCAATATATACAAAAAATACATGATTAATACATAAAAATAATATGAAAACTAAAATCCCTACATGAAAATAAATAAAATCCCTGTATATGAGCAATACATACATAATATATAATCAACTAAACATAAGCAATACATACCAAAATCTTAAAATCTCTATATATGATCAATTAACAATACATACAAAAATATAACATATGAAAACAAATAAAATCCTTAAAACAAATGAATCCATATACATGAGCAATACATACATAATCTATAACCAACTATACATGAGCAATACATACAAAAAATCTAAAATCATTGTATATATATCTATGGCTATAATAGTAGAGAAAAAGAACTCGACCCTCTTCAAAAAAAAAAAAACCACGTGTAATCAAAACAGATGAATTAGGTGTCTTTGCAATTTTAGGGACTTAGACGAGAGATCTAGGAGCCTATCTACAAATGTCCTATGGCTATAATAGTATAGAGAAAGAACTCGGCCCTCTTCAAAGAAAAAAAACACATGTAATAAAAAGAGATGAATCTGGTGCCTTTACCATTTTAGGGACCTAGTTATAAATAGGAGAGATCTAGAAGCCTATCTACAAGAATGTGAAAGAGTGAAAGAGTTGTCAGGGACCTCGTAATAAATATGAGTCACCTAAGGGTCTATCTGTAAATAATCATGGTTAAAGTGGTTGCACGAGTGTAAAAGAGTTGTCTGGGACCTAGTCATAAATATGAATGATCCAGGGTCATATATGCAAATAACCATGTAGTGGGGATTCGATCATTGTCTTATTCGGATGCCATTCCTTTATGCTCCGTTTAGATTGAGGAATTGAGTTATTCTAAATAGATAATTATACCAGTATAGATAATAATTCTACATATAAGAGATTTTCTGTTTAATTGTGTTTTTTTATTCTAATTGGAAAACGTAAGAATAAATGATGAGTTGTTTAGTTAATAAAGAATAAAATATAAATAAGATGTAAAAAATTGATTTGACATGTGAGACCTATTTAAGTATAAGATGTGTTGATAGGTGATGTGATGTGATGAGGTGTAAAAAGTTGATTTGACATGTGAACCTATAGGAATAGATAAAGTGAGTATAGCTTATTCTAAGGGTTACTTAAAATTGTTATACTCTCTTATATTCGTTTAAACTGACTTAGTTATACCAAGTTATACTTTGTAAACAAACAATCATTTTCCTTATCCATTCTTATATCACCCTTATACCACCTTTATTCCGTCTTAACCCGTTTCCAAACGGGGGCTTAATATATATAGTATAGATATATGTGTGATCGTTGGCTTGTTGCACGTTGTTGTTGTGGGGGAGCTCTGCATCTCTCTCGTGGGTTCCCAACAGGGAAGCAGAACAGACACATTTCAGACTCAACAGCAAAACATGCATTCTGCATTGCAATTTTTTTGATGTCTTGTACTCAGAATCTTCTATATTTATTTATCGGCATTACATCATTAATATGATATATAAAATTAAATAGCGTGATATATATTGACATATCTCAAAATGTATTTTATTTATAAAAAAAATAAAAATAATTACATTTAATTCATTATATTGCATTAGTCAAATATATATATTTATAAAAATAAAAATGTGTACGGTGAGATATGGTGTTAATTACTTGTACCAGTTTATCAGAGACATTAATTTCTTTTATTATTTTCATTTTTTTTTACTTACGGATGTACGTTCATGTACGAAGAGGATGGTGTTTTGTAGATTTTGATATTGGATGAATTGAAAGAGGAGAATTGGATCTCTGAATATGTATAATCTCACTTAAATCCTTGTAAACTTAAGATGAGACATGTTTTTGTAAAAATGTCATATGAGGAGAGAGAATGTGAGATGAAGATTAAATGAGGAAAAAAAGGTGAAAGTGTGTTTAGGGGTAAAATGATCATTTAAAAATATATAAATATTTTTTTTTGTATTTTCAAAGACTAGATGTTTAGTTTCATATAAATAAAATATTTTAAGAATATATTAGTTAAATTAATTAAAAATTTAACTCGTACATTATATTAATTGACCATTATAATATAAAATACATGTATTTTATACCCCAAATTTAGAAAGGCTTGTATAAGATAATGCATAGTATTCTTAAAATATTTCAATGAAAAGTAGATGTTCCTGTCAATCCATCAATCTCTAAAAATGTAGTATTATCTAGATGTTGTGGTGACAAAATAAGCTTGCAAATAGACAAACATCAATAAAGAAAGTTGGGGTCTATATGGCCATGGTTTTTTTTTTGGGTCAATCTAATGTGAAAGAAATATATAAAAAGGACAGATTCCATGAGATTTTTTATTTTATTATCAATGACTTGTATCGAGGATGGTGGGGCTATAACCACCTCACAAGTTATCCTACACACCCTATAAAAAAATTAATTTATTTCATATCTAATCCACCCCACGTTCGACATCGATGACGTTTTCTGTGTTTAATATTGTTCGACATAAATGATGTCTTATGTGTTTAAAATTGTTCGAGATAAACGATGTCTTCTGTGTTTAAGTTGGTTCGACATGGATCATGTCAAAGAGAGACAAAAAATTTCTGATATGTGATCAACGTAGTTACTATTGACAAATTGATACTAGGTTAACTCTTATATTGACAATTTATATTTACTTTGATAATAAAGTGTTAAAATATTTTATGTAATCAAATCTTATTGAATTATAATGCTTGTGATACAATCACCAACATGTTTATCTCATTAATATAGAAAAAAAGAGTGGGATATACATTGTTTGTTATTGATATATTATAACCAATTACCACATATCACTTTGCTTGATTTTGTTCATGAAGGTCAATGACGGTGATTCCTAAATGAATATTTTTGTCAGTTGACGACACCGCAAAAAACAATCGCCGTACACCTAAATGAATATAGGTTATCATATACATGTGTACATTATCATTCACGAATCACCTTAAATATAGAAAACATCGTCTATGTCGAACTGGAAATAAGATTTATGATTCATAATCGACATGATCTATGTCGAACAATCTTAAACACAGAAGACATCGTCTATGTCGAATAATCTTAAACACAGAAAACATCGTCTATGTTGAATAAGAAGACATCGTCTATGTCGAACTCGTGGGATGGATTAGATATGAAATAAATTAATTTTTTATGGATAGATATGATAACATATGTGGTGGCTATAGCCGCGCCCATCTAGGATTCCAGGGCATTATCTATCTCCTTTCCTAAAAATGATAACAAATCCTTTCCAATAAAATGACACAATAAAGACAAACTCCATCTAACAGCCCTTTTCGGTAATTTTACATGAGAGGACAGCTGGACAGGGTCTCATATATAACGTTTTGCTTCTCTATAGCGTCGGGCCGTCGGTTGATCAGCGCCGTTCATTGGTTGTATTAGACAGCAGTAATTTTTTTTTTATCCTTTTTTTTTTGGCTTTTGTTGTTTATATGCATATTATAACCTCAGGCCCTAATTTTTTCATTTTGTGTTTACTGAAAATGAAAATTTACTGTATATTTTATTGTTGATTAAAAATTTAAAGATAAAGCTTAATTCCACCAAAATCTTTATTGTTAATTATAAAAAAAAATAAAACAATTTCTAATTTTTTTCTTACTTTTTTTAAAAATAAATTTTGAAAGAATTGCAAAATTTAAACCTAAGACATCTTGATGAACTGAGATACATCCACAGATCCACCAATCTGCTAAGTGCTAAGAGATGATTTGATCTGTTTTTGTTTTTTTAGAGTAGGACTCACTTTGCTTTAGATTTTAAGCTTTATCATGATATGTAACTATACTGGAATTAAGTTGTATTCATACATATATTTTTTTATATACAAACCTCTATATATTAGTCTTATAAAGTTTTATCTGTTAGTTGCATATTAAATTGTTAGATGTTCATAATTTTCAGTAAAAAAGAAAGAAAGAATAGGACTAATGAAAATATATTCAAAGTATACTGAACAACGCGCACAACTGTGCGTACACATGACTAGTGGTCCATTAAAAATAAAAATTACACAGGCCTATTAGGCACCACCACCTGTTCTATACTGTGTAAAAGACTAGGAAAGGAGGCCTTGAAAAACCAATCTATTTCAAGCTTTCCACACTTGCCACAGAATCAACACAAATATGATTAATTTGAATTCCCCATATCTATTTGTTTTCCAATACTGATGAGAAAGAACCTGCATCCAATTTGTACATTTCCATACGTCATGTGGAGGCTGCCACCAATGTGGAAGTGGATGCCAACAATCTATTATCACCGAAAATGTGTGGGAAATGGTCGGTCACTTTATCAAATATTAAGGACTTGCCTGTGCGGGGGCGAGTAATGTGTCCATTTGAGGGGGTGTCATTGTAATTGAGGCGTAGGTTTTGTAACTTTTTTGATAAACCCCTCATCTACTTGTTTTACTTGTTTTGGACATGTTTTGTCTTAATTAATATATCTAAGGCTCATGCCTACCTTCCATGTAAAAAAAAAATCTACTATCACCCCAACATTCAGCAAACAAGTGACCTGCAATTTCGGTTTCAATTGACAAAGAGTGCACGAAGGGTCCATTTAATACCGAATCTTCTCTTGGTAGGATGGGAGAGACACCCCTCTTTAGTAAGGGGATTTGGGTTCGAATCTTGCCGCTTGTTGATGGAGAAAAATTTGACCAAAAGAAGAAAAAAAATAGACAATGTGTTGGGTACTTATGAGGGCAGAAATGCAATTACATGACTCTTGGATAATGGTAGAGAGAGCCCATAATGCAATCCTAATGAGTCTTCACATAGGAAGTACCATGGATAGCTATTTAAGAGACATACCATGGATAGCTATTTAAGAGATATACCATGGATATTAAGTACCATGGACAGTTATATGAGGTATATACCATGGACAGTTATATGAGGTATATACCTTGTACAATTTTTTTTGTATTTTCCAAAAATGAATCCATACAATTCGTAGGAGTTACTTCATCTTTTAAAAACTATGTATACCTCAATAGATAAGGTATGCTACTAAAAAAAAACCCGGTAAATGGGGATATGTAGAACATTTTCCAATAAATAAGGGTAGAACTCGCAAGTGTCACAGGCCTCAAGCATCATATGTTAAGTGTCAGATGAAACCATTTTATATTGAATAATCAACATTGTGAAGAAGAAAATGTGTATGGCAAGGCGTGATAAATGTGAGTCACATGACTGGGTGCCCATGCAGTATGAATTAATAATAATCTTCCATGAATAACTGTCCTCTCTAACATAACATGAACTTCACAAATAAAAAATGATCTCAACATGAGCTATAACATTTAGTGGAGATGACATCTTCCAACATCGAGTTCACAACTACACATATGGCATTACAGACTTACAGTCTTCCAGGAGCTCATATTGCTCCCCGAGAACAAAAAATGACATGTATAAAGCCAAATTCACATTTATATCTCTCTTCCAGAATAGGAAATGTGGTAACTGATACATGTGGTATTCCGATATTGCACAACTTCACACATCAAAAAGACAAGCAAGCTATTCTGTATAGAATTCAAGTGTCCATACCATGTCAAATAAGGATGCCTGATATCACCAACTGAGCCAGGATATGTTCTTCTAACATGATGGGCAGTAAAATCTCGTCTTTCTCAACTCTGCAAAGTCTCGAGATTTTCCTGTACGTTTGTTTTATGTGGATATACTGAGATAAACATCCTTACTCATGTTATTTCCAGGAAGACTCTGTTCCCCAACAGTCATAACCAGATAAGCATTGTCGAGGTACCTTTACATGGGGTTGAATTCGGTGGAAGTTTTATTGAATAATTTCACCCATCCCACCTTGGCGTTGTTCTTGTTCTAACCCGCTCACCGTTGAAGTGGAGATACTTCCACTTTCTTTCATATTTCCTTAGTACTTGGTTTCGCTTCTCTGCTTCTCCCAAATTGCCAAAAGCTCTAGCTATTCTTTTGACAGTGTCGTCATCCGGTTTCACCCCTAACTCCTCCATGTCTGCAAATACCTGAGATATATCCATGAGAAATAGTAAATCCTAAAAATTTCTCTATTCATACAAAATCAAATTCTTAGATTATCCAAGATTTATTTAACCAATAGAGTAAATTCCAAAAATATGGGAAGGTAGAACAAACCAGTTCAAAATTACAAATGCAAAAATATAGGAGAGTTTCAGAACATGCAATGCGGATGAATGCTCATTATGTAAGAATAATAGAGGTAAATCACTCAAATTAGATTTTTTTTTTTTTTTTGGAAATACTTTTACTAGGAATGCTGGAAATAGAGAATACCTCGATAATCTTATTGGGCATTTGATGATGATCATACAAGGATATCATTCGAGAGAACAAACGCTTTGAGACGGATCGTGTGTGGGTTTGCAAGATTGTATCCCACATGGCCTCCGCCTCATCTAATCTTCCATCCATATCAAAAGCTAATAGTAATGTGTCATATGTTCCCATGGTAAGTCCTTGACCTTTGCTGAGCATCCACTTGGTGACCTGAAAAAATGTCAAAAGCCATTCTAAGAGTAAACTTCACTTCTGTTCTAAAAAGGAATACTCTGGAAACTATATATCATACTCTGCACAAACCAAGCTTAAGCTAACTGTCATTAGAAAAAGAAAATATAGATACAAAGTGACAGAGATTTGTGCTGCACAAAATAAACTAGGCAACAAAGGTAGACAAGACAAATTATTGTAGAAAAAATTTATGAGATAAATCGGTACCAGTAACTAGATCATCAGGATTATTTGTTCACTGAGTTCAATTCAGTCGCTTAATGAAATGTAAAAGAAAACTAAAAATTTTCAATGAAAACAAGGCATATAAAAATCTGACACCAAACATAATTGCAAAAATCTACAACATGAAATCCTTCATTAGTTAGGTTTTCTTGCACTCCTGCCATTCTATTGCATGTCTTCTACTGTAATTAAGCTATATGTTCCTCACTCCCATCAATGTGTTGAACAGAATATGGTGGAAAATACCATGCAACTCCAACAGATACGAATTACAATACCTGAATAATCCGCAACCATTGGTTCCTTTTCCTCAAAATTTCAAGAGATTTGGCTGCTGCAATCAAAGGGAACTCTGTCTCCCATGCCGTCCACTTATCAAGTGCTTCATAGACAGCCTCTTTTTCATTTGGAAGCCTTGAAACCTGACAAAAGAAGATTCAGGGAGAAAGCACGATGATAGCTATATTTCAAGATTTAAATCATAGGCAACATGTAATTGAGAGCTTCACAAGAGAAGTAACATAACATGACTAAGACATAACCTGTGATGGTTATGGGTTGTACCTGAATGAAAGGACATAATAGCTGTGCTCTAACTACATGAGGTTTCAAAACAAATATTTGAATTATTAACTAAGCTTCCTTCTGTTATGCCGAAAACAATCTTAACTCCATTCAGTTGGATAATACCATTGCATGACACCTCAAATAATAAGAATCCAAATATTCCAAAAGCTTACCCATTAATGCTTTGTACTTTGCTAAATGCAATATAGAATTGCAGTTTCAGTGAAATCTAGCTGGCTGCTATTATAAATTGGAAAAACCTCATAAATCATATCTCCTTTGATTTCCCTCAACCCAAATGGAACCGATACGCATACTACCATAAACTACACCTTATAAAGTGGAACTATTGCATGTCTAAAATAAAATAAGTGATCATGCTAAATAATCCCTATAAGTAAACAAGAAGGGGATATGAGAAAGAAGAAGCGAAAAACTCACAATGCGAACAAGATTAAGAGCTTTTTGTCCGGAACCAGCTGAGTCCCTTTTCATCCACAAATGGTGCTCCCTTTTCCCAGTCCTGTTCACATTCAACTTCCTGCCGAAATAAACATGCATTACATCTTCACCATGTCAATTAACGGCCACCAAAACACTAAGAATTCCTTTTTTCACGAAAAAGAGTGAATTCAATTCATTGGAGTATATGCTTCATTTTTTGTAAGAGTATATATTATATGATGAAGTTTATACCCCGTAAAGTAATAACCTGCGCGGACTGTAAATGAGACCATGTCTGAACTATATCCAATGAACAAACCAAAAAATGGCATCGCAACGTATTAAAAACACATTTTAACCATGACCAATTTAATTTTAACCCAATAATACTCTCTTCTTCTTTTTTATCTTGGGTGAGTAAAAATTAAGTCAAGGTACAGTGTCAATCAAACAAATCTAATTAACAAGAAAATGAATTGGGAAACTAAATTAAACTAGTCTTTATTGATTGGTGAATTAAACCAACTAATTCTAACATCAGAATTATCTTTCTAGCGCACCAACAACAAATAAACACTCATTACACAACAACAACAAAAAAGCAGTAAACATGTATGAATTGCAAAAATAGAACGCCAAAATTATTCAAAAATCTAAAGCGTATCTTATTTGAATTACTTACATCGGACGGTCGATGGAGCAACTGAAATCCCCAATTTTAATGACCTGAAACCAATTGTTACAAAGAGTGAAAACAAAATCCCCCAAAACAACAAATGCCAAAAATAAATAATATGGGAGTGTTTTTGCCTTCGAAGATAGAGAAGGGAACCCAATCCTTCTACAAGGAAGGAAGCCATTGAAACACAGGCGATTGTTGTGAGGGCTGAGAAACCCTAATTTCAACCCTAAATCCGCCATTTTTTTTATTTTGTCTTGAAAGCTCGAGTTTGAAGAGCACCAGAGCTATCAGTCATCAGAGTTCGCCGATATCAAATCTTGACCGTTCATTTACCGGTTGATCTGTTTGAGATAAAAACGGATAAACTTATCTGCAGAACCAAACAGCACTCTTTCGAGAGAAACCGATAAAATTCACATTTTATCGGTTACGGGTATTTTCGTTATTTATGGAACAACAATGTCCATTTGGTAACACTGAAAGAGCTCTGCAGATAGAAAAGCAAAGAAACTTACAACATATGCCCTAATATTCATGGAAATAACGATAACGCCACGGAATTTCGAATAGTTTGTCCGATCCCGACATCACAGCTAAAAAAATTTTGCATTGTCAATAGTGGTGTTTCCGTAATTTCAATAAAAAGGCAGCCTTGTTGTCCAATCCCAACCACGATTCCGAAATCATGACGAGCGAGTATAGCGATCTGTTTTCGCACGTGCCATACACACGTGAATCGTCATAGAGAGACGTAGAACACGACAACAACGGAGGGTGAGAAGAGAGACCGACAATGGTCGGTTCATCCTCACGTCCCAATCGTACGGAAGCACAAATAATCACAATGACCGCCACGTGGCGGTTTCCATCAGTTTTCCTATATATAGCCTCCTCTCCCCCTCCATCATCAATACGAGCTCTCACTCCGTTTTTAGGGTTTCATTGTTTCGACACTCATGGAGTGGAGACCAACAGAGAAGACGTCCGGAACCGTAGATCTCCAATGCGTCCAATCCATCGACGGTCCGGAGACATCTACTCCCGCTCTTCTCGGCTCCGGCGGCCTCACGTGGTGGGACTTCGACTGGCTCAAGGTCGTCCCGAAGACGGAACCGTTTCTGGAAGCGGCGGAGGCGGCGGTGGATCCCGATCTCCCGGACCTCCTCTTCATGGAGAGGACGAACGACGATCTCTCCTCTATCGTCAGATCCGCCGTCGGCCTAAAGCGTGAGTCCCTCTCCCTCCCGGCGGTGAGGACGGCGACGGTGGAGACGAAGGGAAAAGCGAAGTCGAGGGAGAGGCGGAGCCGGATCCGAGAGCGCACGAGGCAGCTGGAGCGGCTGATGCCGTGGGAAGACAAGAAATTCATGGCGAACACCCTCGCTGAGGCCTACAAGTACGTCAGGTTCCTCCAGTCCCAGCTCACCGTGCTCCGCGCGATGCCGTGCAAGTCCGCCGTGTCGGTCCCTCCTTCGAGGACGGGAGACCAGCCCTCCCTGGAGAGCCTGACACGTCAGCAGCTCCTGCAGGTGCTGGTGAACTCTCCGCGGGTGCAGAACAAGCTATCCTCGATGGGGTACTGCGTGTACTCCGTCGAGCAGGTGTCGCTGCTTCGCGAGATACTCAAACGGAGGGAGCTGGTGCTGATGGACGGTTGTCATTCTTCGGTGAATCAGTGATGCGTTTCTCTTTTGCTTTCTCTGGAATTCTGACTATTCTGCTTCACTGCAGGTGCGGGCGTTTTTTTTTTTTTTTGGTAAGTTTTTGCTTTTGCGAGTATTTTTTTTTTGAATCTCGTTTGGCTTTATTTCGTTCTATAGCAATTGTAGTAGTTTTAAATCTTCGCTTTCGTTTTTGGAAATTTTGGATGTTTGAAATGGGGGTTTCTATAATATGAACATTGCCTGTAATGTCCGTTCGATAATTCGCACAAACCTTCCTTTCTCAACAGAATTGCAGACGTGTTGTTGTCGTCCGTACGAACTGTGTGTTTCCATTTCTTTTGTTGTTCACTATTGATGTTTTGTGAAACTCATGATAATATCCTTTTGGGTAAAATGAGTTTAGGCCCTGAAGATTTCTAAACATGCAGAACCACCATGTCGTTAAAAAATAATGTAATTACACCCTCTTATCGTTAGATTATCTATTAAAATAAGAAAAAGGTACATTTTAATTAAATTTTTTATGGGTTGTTTTCACATTTTAATTATTTTTTTTTGTGATTTAATTTTCCCAAAAAAATATGTTCAAACGCATTTGAAGAATTAATTTGTTATTAATTAATTGATTATTTTTAGATATTTAAAGAGTTAAGAATAAAAATAATTACATTACTTTCGTTTCATCTTAAAATAAAAATATAATGACGGGAAGTTTAAATGCATATTTTTAAACTTCATAAATACATTTTTTTTTTTTTTAAGAATTAATGTTTAGGTAGGTTTATGGTCCGGATACATTTTATCCTATCTTTTTTTATTAATTAATTAATTAAACATAGAAACGTACGTGCGAACATTCCATTGATCCCAACTCTGCCAAAAATAGAAAAAAACGGCATGAGGTACCTGATCGATCGGACGGTAGGGATTAAGAGAATCAATTTCTGTGATCTGTTTGGTTGTGTTTATGGCGTGTGCAGAAACGACAAAAAGAGAGAGAAAGCGACAGTATGGTCACAATCATCGTGCCAAACAAAAACAAAAAAATGCGCGCCATAACAGAAACGACTGATGATGGCGAAACTCCCGTCCGTCCATTCGGTGAGATCTTGACCCTCTAATTAGTATTTTTTTAAAGCGACTATAGGGGTGGTAAACGAGCCGAACGGGACGTGTTCAATCCGTTTATACGTCACAATCATCGAGTCGTTTTTCCATTTTATGATTTTTAGGGAAAAACAAAATTTTAAAAACAAAAAAATAAACGAGCTTTGTATTAATTTAATATTTTAATTTTATAAAGGAGTTTAGCGCCTAAATTTTAATAACTGAATGAACATAAAATAGTTCGTTCATCTTTAAAATCAGCTCATTTTCATGAACGAGGAGGCTCAAACCGAGCCGAGCCCTAGCGGCTTGGTTGTTTACCATCCCTATTTACATATGTTTTTTGCATATATACCCCTATTAGATCCCTGTTTTGAACTGTTAGGATCCCGTAAAAATACTCCTCATAAACTAATAAGTAGTGTCCACCCCTCCGTTTCGTTAACAAACCAGATTCAACTATGTTAATTCTTTAACCACACAGAATATTACCCTTTTACCCCCAACTCATACTACTCTTACGATGGATTCTCAATAAAATTTGAAATGGAGGGTATTTCAACAAACCATCTTGACCGTTTGGGGGCTCTAAAAAGCGGATTCCGTCCAAATGCGCAACCAAAGTGGTCAAAATTTTTTTAATCTCTGACGTTTTTAAAATCTCAAAAAGAACGCTTTTTCGATTTTTTGAATTGAAAAGTAACTTTTTCTACCAAACATTAAATTCCTTTCAAATATTGTTTTAAAAAAAAACATATCAAAGGTTAAAACACTTAAAAACAGCTTTATTCTAAAAACAATGAGATGATACAATACCCTCTTTTCCATCTTCAGTTCCGCATGATCATTAGCCAAACAAAGAACTGGAGATAATTATCCCTTCTGGTTATCAAATTGGTTCAAAATTATTTTAGAAAATACCAATGGATATAGTTTTCACGGATTTGTGGGTTTTTTTTCATTTTTTAATATAGGAAATTAATGTTTTAAATTTTTATATTTGTTTTATTATAGATGGTTTTGTGGATAAGTTGGGTTATAAAAAAATTTAATGACAGAAATTAGAATAAATTATTATTATTGAAAAAAATTGAAAATTATTAAAACCCTTGTATAATTGTTGTATCAAAACATAACCACGAGGGTTTATTAATTAGAGCGAATTTTTTTTGTGAATATTATAATACGTACATATCAATCAGGGGTAATAAAATAAGATGAAATAAAGCTCTCATTAATTAAGAGTAAAGTTCCATGAATCTATTATATGCTTTTATCTATTTATGATAGATTAATTAACTATTTTACTTTCTAGTCTTCTGAGACCGTTGTAACTTGTAAGTGCCAAATAAGGTTATTCTCACACCGTCAAACAGATAATATAAGGATTTGTCATAGTACAGGTTTACTCGATCCGATCCAAAAATTAAAAATGAAATGAAACGACTGCAGATCTACTTTTATTCCACTGTTTGTTACAAAAACAATGGGAAGATTACGCAGATGTTTGTGGCGACATAAGTTATTCTGTGATAGACAATTGTTCCAATATATAAATATATTAATAGAATATATTATTTTATTTTATTATATTTTTAATTATTCTCGCTATGAAATATAATAATAACATTAATAAATATAAAGATGAATAAGATATGTATAAGAATTTTAAAGCAAGATCACATAGGGGTCATTCTGATTAATAAGAGATGACATAGATGATTTGACTTGTGTTACTCCAAGCTCTCCAATCAGTGATATCAACAAAATCTTGAGCAATTTGGAGGACACGGAACGATGAGATATTCAAAAACTCACAGGTATACGTGAAAAACATTTGGGAGACGGTGGTGATTTACATAAGAGATTGGGCGTGTGGTATAGCAGGCGCAAGGGGGGGGGGGGCGTATTGTCCTCTAATCATATTGTAATTACTGAATGATGATAAATTGGGCGGGAAAGAGGGTGTGCCGGTAAATAGCCCATCTATAGATCATTTTCCATCTCATGTGGCTCATTCGCTGCTTGTTGTTTTTCTTTATTTTATTTTATCTTTACTCTTCTCATCTCCCGTTTGGACCTGAAATATTTACTTTGAAATATAAGCACCAATAGCACTGTGTACCTCGTTTTCAAAAAAAAATACAAACAAACAAACGCTGTTACTCCTTGTATTAGTGAATACATGGTATAGCACAATTCCCAGAGGATCTTTATTATTAATATCAATTTATTCCAATAAATTTTTAAATAATTATATCAATTTATTCATTACAAATAAACAGATTTTTTTAAGCTTAGTACTATTCCACATTTTACTTGGACAACAACACGATCAGCATGATAATGCGATTACATGTTCATATGCGTGCCATTCTATATAATAATTTAGAAAAATGATACGTCTAACCTCCCATTTCAGCTTCAATTGCAATCCACGTCATTTTTTTTTAATTATATATTTTTTCATTGAAGTACATGTTGTATAAAAAAAGTACATACTGAAATTCAGTAGTATATTTTTTTCATTTTAAAAAAATAAAATTTTATTAATCCATATACTATAATAGAATCTTATATACTATAATAGCGCAATATATATTATGATATCATAGTATATAAGACTACAAAACGGATTGAGTATATTATCAATAACATAACTACAAAAGCTTTATAAGCAACACAAGCCCTAAGAATCGTATAGTTCTCCAAATTGGGTAAGGGTAAGCAAAGGAAATGTTTAAACGCATATACTTCTACAACTCATATGCCCATTTTTTGTTTGAAAATTAAATTATTCTGATATTTATGACTATTCTAGTATAAATAAGAATAAAATGATTTTATATTTGGTTAAGTTTTGAATTATTGTAATTGAAAAACATAATAATAAAGTTTTATTGTTTGTATAAAATGATAATAAAGTGTGGATAAGGAATTGTAAAAGGTAAAAAAATGATGACAATTGATTTGACAGTTAATTTATAAGACTGATGACAATTGATTTGACAATGGACTCAAATATTCTTTTGATTTAAATAACTTGGAATAACTTAATTTTAATGGGTGAATAAAATCTATATACCATTTTATAGTAGTTAATTATGGCATACAGATTCTCATTTATTTCAGTCATCCAAACATCCATAATGAAGTTATTCTGACTAATTCCAATTTATTCTAGACTTATTCTTAAACCAAACATGGGCATATAGTTCTCCAAATGCATTAGGCGTTTCACTGGTGAGGTGGCAACTATAATCACTACTGCACAAAATATTGAACACATCAACACATACACTCAGTCTATTTTACACTCTATTTTGCAATCGCATACAATGTATAAAGTAAAATAAAAAATTTATTTTTCAAAGAACAAAAATACACTTATGTATGTCAAAGTATGATTTAAAAAAAAATGAGCAGTGTAGATTGCAAATATTGAACATATCATTTTCCCAAATAAAAATCACCTAATTATTAAACACAGACAGTGTAATGGAATTGTAACAAAACTAGTCACCAATTGGGTGCCTCTATTTTCATCACCTGGATTTGTTTGCACGCCCCCACATGTTTGCACACACGTAGGCCTGTCAACGGGTCGGGTCTAGACCCGGACCCAACCCGACCCGACCCGGACCCGATTACACGTGTAATATACCCGACCCGATTTGGACCCAACTCAAGTTGGACCTGACCCGACGGACCCGAACAAACAAACGGGCCGGGTCCGGATCCACCCCGCCCCGACCCGTTGGACCCGAGACCCGATTGTTTTATTAATATATGCTCATATATTATAAGACTATTAGTATTAGTTGATACATAATTTTATTTCTTATTTAGCTTATGTTTGTATCCATAAGTTCATAAATCATAATCATAATCATACCATTTTTTTCGTTGTGTTGATGTTGCAATTTGCAAGAACTTGATTGTTTAATATGTAATAAATTTAGTAATATATGTTGTCGGTTTGTTTTGGACAATTAACTTATTAGCTTTTGAATTTGTATAATTAATTAGTTTGTTGCATGATTTATTTTTATTATTTTAGTTAATATGTTAGTGTTTATTCTTTTGAATGTTGTTTAGGTTAATATTATTTTGAATGTTTGTATAATTGGTTATCTTTATTGTTTAGGTTAATATGTTTTTTATGTTAAGTGATTATTGTTTTGGATATTGTTTAATAATTCATTTACTTCTTTTGAATTGTATAAAATTATGTTCAAATAGTCTCACTAATAATAATGTTTTATTACAAAAATTTTTGAATAGAATGATAAGGCAAACAAATACATAAGTTCTTCCTCTTTTTTTTCTTTTTTTTGCCAACCATATGGATCGGGTCGGACCTGGACCCGACCCGGACCTGACGGGTCCAGGTCCACATTTCCCCGAACCCGCCGGGTCTTAGATTGACCCGACCCGTGACACGACCCGACCCATTGTTCTTTTGATGAACGGTAAACTATTGCATGCACACCCAACATGTTTTGAATATCCAGTTTAGATGTCCCATTTATCTAAAACCCTGACTGTTTTTGTTTGCACACCCTTGACAATTTTAATTCTCCCTCACACCTTATAATTAAGAAAATACCTGTTCCTGTTTCTTCTCAATAACAATGAGAACAATTCATCCAAACATTCAAAAAATAGTTACAATACACAACAATATACCATATTCAACATGGTAATCATAGATCATATATTGATGGTGGCTTCCCAAATTCGAAGAAGGCCATTTCGACCACCACTGCAAATCCTCTTCCTGTCAAGATCAGATGCCACACACCGCACCTTGGAATACAAAGAATAATAAAGTTTTAGTCCTCACAATCAAAGCATGTTTAAGTTTTACATGACTACACTGTTAGACTATTGATTGGGTGGATGCGAAAATGCATTGATAGTCTGACTAGTATGGATTTCTCTAAAGATTTGTGTTGCCTGCCAATTTCTCCCTCCCAACGATGAATCTAGGCTTCTTAACAAACAAAAATGTACACATTCAATTACGCTCATTAAAAAATTATAGTAGAGATGGCTATCAGTGATGTCTGTTAATCTAGCTTAACACAGTGTAGAGAAACCAAATATATAGTGGATATAGAAGCATAACCCTATGCAGGAACCCAAATTCTGCTTTGCTACCCTTGAAACCCGTTTAACTGATTTCTGTATCTTTTGGTTGACATGTAAAGCTATGTTTTGTGTGTTTGTACGACTTGTAAGCATACTGCATTGCTATGTTAGTCCTTTCAAAATAATTTCAACATGAATTAGAAGCAAGAACAGAGGATTCTAAATATATATATATATATCATGAAAATATAGATACCATTGCAACTGTTCTTTGTGGAGTCCTGTATAGCTGCCATCCTGCTGATTTTGATCCTGTGCTGGAGAAACTGCCAAGTCTCTCTTGAGGCCGATGGAAAAGAGACATTGAATTATCTCCTGCACCAATTCCCAACCAGTGTTCTCCAGCATTGATGGACAAGATAGGTGCAGAATGAATAGTTACATTTTTCACACATCTTATCCCTCCTGCACAACACACAAGTAAAAGAAGACGCAATGAAACAACTTAACATACTGTAGGATCCATAAGTTATATCAACACTTTTTGTGCTACAACTGAGTCATAAATATGCATCAAATATGGATAACACACTTTATTGCACATTTATTTGTGCATAAAATATATGCACATGAGCATTTTCGTGATCCAGATATTAACTTTTGGTCACATAAATAACAATAACAAATGCCAAGGAAAATGGAGGCATCACTAAAAAAATTAATGTATTAATTTTTTTAAAGGCATTAAGAGATGGAAACAAAAATAGAAGCAGCAATCCTTATATCATTAATCAAATGGATGAAAGCTTGAGATCTGTTAAAGTTATCTCACTATATATGTCAGTTCGCAATTACAATAATTTTTTAAGCATCATACCTTCTTCCTTTTCCCAGAATCGGATAAGGCCGTCAGCCGAACCTGACAAAAAACACATCGATCATCAAATTAGACATCCTTGAATTTTAAAAAAATGATTCTAGATGCTATTTGATATAATCAATTATTAATCAATTTGAAGAAACACATTCACGTGCTGTAAGTAATTGAAAAATGAAATCTATTACAATAATTAAGGCAATAGTGCTCAACCAGTGATTATTCCTCTGTCAAGTGGTGAGTATTCAACGCATAGGACTGGACCAGCATGACACGCTAGGACAGCATCACATGTCCCTCGGGAAGCAGACCACATTCTAGCCGTCCAATCATCACTACCAGTAAGAATAGTATCCTTGACCATCCTTATTGACCTGTATTATTTGACAGCAGGCATAGCATGCATTAGTGAAATATTGATGGATATCTAATGACATATAGCAAATGCACTGATTCACTGAATGTTTAATCCTACCGAATCCATTTAGTATGCCCCAGAAGTTTGTGCACCTGCCTACTAGCACGGATATCCCATACATTTGCAACCCTGAAATGCAAGAGCTGCTATAATCAAACCGAGGCACAACAATATGCACAATCATTAGAAAAACGTGTTCATAAGTTTTAATATACATACGCATCCCTTCCAGCAGCTGCCAAGATCCCTGTAGAATCATCATACTCCATACACAGAACGGCACCCAAGCAACGACCAACAGTAGCCACACAAGTATCAGTTCTCACATCCCACATCTTTACAGTACCATCATGGGAAGCAGTGAGGACTCTCTCGCCTGATAGCATTTTTACAGAACTGACCTAAAATAAGAAAAGAAATACATTAAGTGAAATATTATGCAAATCAGAATTGATTTCAAATTATTGTTATGGTACTAATTGTATCATGTAACTAGTAAAGAACCCAAATTATAGCCCTATATTACTGCCATCTAGCATGGACACAAATCCTTCTCTATTGATCCTAAATTCTAATGATTAACTTAAGTTGTAAACATCAAAATTGTAATCATGATACCGCATCTCAATGATGAACTATTACAGAAAAGAAACATGGCACATCATATTACAATTGAAGAATATCTCAGACCTGTGCATCATGGCCCTTTAATTCTTCCAGAATTTGAAATGTTTGTTTATCCCAGACTATTACAGACTGATCATCAGATCCTGAGACCACTTTACCACGATCAGAGTTAATTGCACGAATAGGTCTGCAAAATAAACCAAAAGGAGCATCAACTTCATAGCCATTTAACAACCAAAATAAACCAAAAGGAGCATCAACTTCATAGTAGTAGTAGCAGTGGTGGTGGTGGTGCTCATGCTTCATAGGCTAGGGGGTTAGATGCATTTAAACCAAATTTTATATATGATATTTTTTAAACCCTTGTAAATCTGCACGTGCAGAAATCATACTTACAAATTTTCACTAGTAACCAAATCTACAAATCTTACCCCCCAAAACTACAGGAAGCGAAAATACGCAAAAAAAAATTGATAAAAAAAAGAAACAGAGAAAGTTTGTTTATCAAATGATTATAATCATATTATGTGATTGATACAATTCTTTGTTCAATACTAAGGGTCCATTTGGGCGTTCGATCGAGGGCATCTGCGTTGCCGAAACACAAGAGGGAGACCGCGTTGCCCAAATCGTGTTTTCGCGGAGTCGGAAAATGTGAGAAAAACAGCGGAAATCCGTATAAACAAGGATATATGGTGTTATCAACACAGAAGGAAGAAATGCTGTTTGTTTCAGCGTTCGCGTCCGCCAGTGTCCGCCGATGCCATCGCGCATCAAATGCGAGCCCAAACGGACCCTAAGACTAAAAAGGCAAAAATTTCAAGGTTGCATATTTATTCTCATTCATCTAATTCAGTACACATTTTTAGAATGTTTTAACAAATGGAGCACAATGGAAAGGCCCCTTTTCTTTATGGGTAAGCAATGGGACATGACACTAAGACCTCGTGATTGCAAATTATACTGTCAAAAATTGAGCAATGGGTCCAGCCCATTGACCTCTTTTTACTTATTACATATATATGAAGAATACGTTTTGAAAAGCGTTACACCATCATATTACCTTGTATGTCCCTTCAGTGTAGCTCGAAGTTCAGAACCACGAAGACTTGGATCCCATACTTTAACCTGGAAGTATAAAAAGTGAAGCTCCATCGTCACCAAGGAAAATGATTTTAAATATAAATTTAGTAGAATGAAGGATTTGAAGAGGATAGAAAATTTACGAGAATTGCTTAGGTAAATATGATAGTCATGCAATTTGTTTTCCTCAAGGAGTCAGAGGTTTGCTTCTAAATCAAATGGTGGCCCTACTTTTCAATATGTTGTCACATATATTTTCCATTCATTGTTATCATATCGACAGAGATTAAAGAGCTCATTTGTAATTCAGCATGTTTTCATAAATTTTTATGTTAATCTTAAGACCCACCAACGTCTAAAGCATCCAACACTATCATAAAAATGCATTTTATAAAAGTCAAGGATGTAGGTAGAGATCTAAACATCAAGATATTTAAGCAAAACAAATGCAATAAGGTGGAATAATTTAGAAGAAAATTTAGAGGAATCTATAAATTTACCGTGCAATCAGTGCTTCCACTGATAAAAAGACCTGCATCTTCACGATCACCCACAAGATCCCACACCTCTCTTTGTGTCACACAGTGGAGAGCAGTAATAGCACCAGTATGACCCCTAATAATTCGAACACTTGATTGAACTTTCCTCTGTCCAGCAGGTGGCAGGTCTGGTTTGCGAGGAGTCGCAGAATTTTTTACACTCTCATTTGCTGCTAAGATAAGCCAATAGAATATAATTAGCACTTTTAAAAGCCCAATTGTTTAGAAAATGGGAACTTATCATGGTGATGACCAATTCGTAATAGGGATATACCTGCAGAACTGCTGTCAGATGTCCACTTACGAACGCGACTGAAAGAATTTGTTCTTGATGTTATGTCCCGGCTAAACATGCTCTGGACCCAACTCCGTCCCACACCAGAAGCCTCTGCAGGTTGCTGGCCATCATCTGCTGCCTCATGCAGCGTGGAGATGGTAATCCATATGGTGATGCTGAGGTCACTTTGCCAGAAGATATTCCCCAGTAACCAACCCGTAGTTGCTGGATATGTGACAGCAATCCCCTTAGGTTTATCTGGAATATAAGAACCAGCAGTTTAAGATATATATCATCCTCAAATATAGACACATTGGTTTTTATCTACATCACAATGCAGACACAATCTGATAGTGCTCATGGATATGAAAGTTGCTTCACCTCACTAGCATTACCATGAGCATTGCTGCATAGAATGTCACCAGTATAAACAGTGCGGGGTTAACACAACTTACATAACTTTGATGGCTGGATCATTTATAAAAATGTAAATCAATCTCATGTGGTATTATTTCTAACATATTCAGCAGACCAAGCCCAACCCATTAATGGGATACAGTTTAATGTTTATGTTCATGTTTCTTTTATTGTCCAAAAGCACAAAACCGAATGGTAATAACTTACAAATTGCTTGTATCCTACATTGTTCTTCTCTGCAATCGTCTCAATTATGTACCAAGCCTCGATATCAGGAAGTCCTAGTCCCGCCTGAAAGGAAAAAGAAATGGATTAGTACCCTAAAAACAGAAATTTAAAACAGACGAGCATTCGGTAGCTGAAAGCTTGAGAAACACAATGATGTTATCACCATACCATGTGTGATGCAATGATAATTAGTTGGGCAGTCACCAAAGTCACATAATTAGCCAACCTACAAATAGAATTTGGTAAGCAACATGTGCTAATAAAGAAATAAGAAGCAACTAATTCATGCAAGTAAACACAGTCCAAATTTCACAGAGGTGTAAGAAAATAACCTGTAGAAGAATAGAGGACATACTTAAGATTATACAGCTTATAACTTGGTGAATATGTCAAGAGAAACTCCAACAACGAAGGTCACATAAGGCAATAACAAATCACTTCATGTAAATAAACTTTTAAATCCCTATTTAATATTAACATTATCCTATGTTGCATTCATATAGAGCAACTTTTGCCCAAAAGAACAACATTATGCGGTTTTCTGTATATGAACAGTTCGAAAAATTACAAAATATTAGTCAAAAAAAAAAATGTGGACCAGTCAATAGAATTACTAAATTACAATTGTAAGTGTAAACCAAAATACCTCTACATGTAAATGCACGGCCAAGAAGGGATTTGAACAGGTAAATACAAGGCATGAACTTTACATGAAAACAAGTGAAAAAAACCATGGAACACAGCCAACAATCAAAGACAATTGAAGATTACAGACTTGGATAAATCTTGCCCTAATTTTTGTCCAACATTGTTTATATAGGGCAGTGGAAATTTGTACAACAGATATAGATTTGATCCCAAACCATCCGGGTATTTTACACTTCGTTTGAACCGTTAGAAAATCCACTAAAAAAAAGGCTACCAAATCCGCAGACTTGAAATGTCTAGAGGAATTATAATTCGTCTAAATGTTTTTCCCAAAACATCTAGAATTTAAAAAACTCTCGAAAAAATTGATTATGCACTTTTTTTCTAGAAATTTTCTTCCTACCATCTGGAAGCCTATGCTTCATGTCATTTTCTACTATACTAGAAACCACAAACATGTGAGTATTTATGATAATTAAGATTGTCAACCATTTTCAATTTTCTTGGAGGATATGGTTTTCTCTTTGCAAGAACCCTAGAGGTAGCAGCATTAGATTGACCATTAGCATACATGAACCAAGTCTTAGGTAACTTACATGAGTTAAATTTGTTGTATACTAAGATATCGTAATATTTTTGTCAAAAAAACCTTTTCATTAAATTCTTTTGCAACTTGATACTTTTCAAATGAATTAATCATTATTCAATTGTTCTGAGTTGATCCGAGAAGTTTGTGTCTTCTGTTGCTCATCATTTTGAATCTTCAAACTTCAATAAACCCACTCACAAATTTTTAGTTACATGTGACTCAATATTTTTTGATAGGGAATTTGCAAACACAAATATAATGACACTTACATGGGTACCATAAAAACAAAGTAGAAATACCATCACATGAAAAAGTGCTAAAAAAACAATTCAATTTATGCTTCACAGACAATGCTAATGTCGGATGGATGCTTAGTCATGACAAAATACAGCATAAGCTCATCACAACACATAAATGGTGTCAACATTCATGTTGGGGTATATGGATCACTCAAAACGAGTGTTTATTCCAACCAAACAAATAAATCTACTTGGAAAACACATGGGCGGCAATATCTTCGATTTTATAGATTGGGTTATCATGATTTTAGGAGTGGACATTCCTCCAACCATTATGGGCAATCATGGTTTGGGAGTTGAAGCCTCAGAAACTGTGGTAGGGGCTCCCCTTTCCAATTGATCTTCTTAATCCCTCTCCTCTCTTTCTTCTTTCAATGCTTTGTACGGAGATTCCTCATTTCCTTTGTTAGGGGGAATCTAATTATTATTAATTAATAAGAAGCTCATAAATTTCCTCCAAAAAAAAGTGTCAACATTCAAAAGCTTGTCAAAGTTCAATATAATTTGTAACTGAAATTCTATCATTCCAGATCAATTATCTTTTTATTTTGCATAAGCCTGCCAAAAACTCAAAAATGATCGAAAAAGCATTTATTATACAGCACAAGTGGACAAGGTAAAGGTATTAATAATGTGAGCTGTTATAGGAATTATAATCAAGTAAGAGCTGCTTTTTCCTAGATTATAGAGAGTTGTATAATAACTATCTGTGTTGTATAGCCTTGACCATCCATATCATTATTACTTACAAACTATATGTTTTCCTGTATTAATAATGTGAGCTGTTATAGGAATTATAATCAAGTAAGAGCTGCTTTTTCCTAGTTTATAGAGAGTTGTATAATAACTATCTGTGTTGTATAGCCTTGACCATCGATATCATTATTACTTACAAACTATATGTTTTCCTTTCCAAAATGCTGAATACATGGACGAACTACTCAGTACAAAGGCACAACAGGAAATAGTGATATAGTTGAGGAACAGACCTAAATATATAAGAAAATGGAGTATTATTTAGTTTAATGGGGAAGCACCGAAATCTCACATGACTTTGGCTCCCACATGGATGGGAAGACAAAATCTACAAAGGAGTATTCCCTTTTTATATAATACATTAAAGATATACAAGATCTTTTTGGCAGCTAATTTCTTTTGAAGTTTACTATGAAAACATTGACGAACTACTCAGTACAAAGGTACAACCGCAAATAGTGATATAATTGAGGAAGAGACCTAAATATATAAGAAAATGGAGTATTATTTGGTTTAATGGGGAAGCACTGGAATCTCACATGACTTTGGCTCCGAGATGGATGGGAAAACAAAATCTACAAAGGAGTTTTCCCCTTTTATATAATACATTAAAGATATACAAGATCTTTTTGGCAGCTAATTTCTTTTGTTTACTATTATTGTTTCATCACAGTTTAGTAAAGCATAATTATATTGTCTTTGCATACATTCTCTATTTCTCAAATTCTAGGCAAGCAAATCCAGGTGGTTCTTCACTCCAAAATTAAATGACCATAACAATCCAGTTTCAGCTTTCCCACTATACAAGAAGAAGTTAGTTAGAGATGGTAAATTTTCCTTAAAATCAATACTATTCTTTATAATAAGGGACAATAAAAACCATGTTTCATTACTTTTGTGATCCCAACAGGTCCAAGACATCATTCTACATTACATGGTCCCATTTCTTCTCTTCGAAAGTTCAGAGTTGGAAGAGAATGGGAATAAATATAAGAAAGCTTGATAGAAAGTAAACAATACCACGAAGTATTCATTGTGCCCATAATTTTATTGAGATGCATAAAACTTAAGGTCAAGATGGATCCGAAACATGAATTAGCCTTCTGTGAGACTATTCGACAGGCTATACACCTCTACATAAAAACCTTTTGGAAAACCCTAAAGCCAGTAGGAAAAATATTAAGCCACAAAATTGAGCAACAAGGTTATTTAAACAATAATTATAAAGAAGGGTACAATCATATTATATTAGATGGAAATAGAAATATCTGTATAACTTGCTTTATACATTTTATCACATGTTTCAAGTTTATGCAAATCATGCTAAAATTGAATACATTCCTACAATTTCAAGGTCTGGAGCATAGTTCAAAACCATGTGCGGACCGCATGTGCGGTGGGGTCCGCACATGGCATATGTGGCCGCATGTACCGAACATGCGGTCGCACATAGGATAAGGTAACCATTCGAACCCCCGTTCGAACGCAATTCGAACGGTCTCTTACCGTTCGAACGTTCAAACGGAGGTTCGAACTCAGAGGTAAGTTTTACCGTTCGAAGTCCGTTCGAACTGAACTTCGAACGCCCTCTTACCGTTCGAAGTCCGTTCGAACGGAATTCGAACGGTAAGAGACCGTTTGAATTCTGTTCCAACGGAATTCGAACGTGCGCCGCATATTGGATATAATGTGCGCCCGGGGGCGCACATCAGCATGTGCGGCCGCACGTACCGGTACGTGTGACCGCATTTCAAACTATGGTCTGGAGAGCAACTTTTATCTATTTGTTCTGAAGTAGTTGCAGGTCACAGAGAGCCAGAGAATTTAGAGTGATGACAATATGACTAGACCAAGGGAATGAGGTTCCATTTGAAAAATAGTCATGCAGCACCACTGGATAAATTATCCAGATCTGTTTCTTGGAATCCGCAAGAAATCCTTTCTCGACTAGATTACCTTGGTTAAAAGGAGTTAAGTACATGACAATTAATAAGCAAATAATAAAAACAATGGTTCTTTTCCATTTCATTTCCAAATTCTTTTTGCAGAAGTTTCTCCTTCCTCAATGTCCACTCAATGATACTTTGGCAGCATCACATTGGAAAAAGATAAGATTAGGTGTAGATATACTACACGAGTCCATAAAATGACCAGTTTCTCTAATTTGAAACAGGGAATCCGATAAATCAGCTACTGGCATATCAGCTTTATCAAAAAGTATCAGATTGGGCATTGGCAATCTAGCTAATTCCAACAAATTTAATTCTGAAGAACAGAATACATACTTATTTGAGGAACGCTCCATTAAATATTCAAAGTACCCTTCCCAGAAACTGCATCAGAAAAGAATAGAATGTAATGCAGGTTAAAAGTTTATCCAAAAAAAAAAAGGGGGGGGGGGGGGGGGGGGGGGGGGGGGGGGGGGGGGGGGGGGGGGGGGGGGGGGGGGGGGGGGGGGGGGGGGGGGGGGGGGGGGGGGGGGGGGGGGGGGG